>NJRP01000369.1:11127-29811 GCA_003063835.1 Aphaenogaster floridana
CTGAGAGAAAGTTATTTATACAATTATTTCCTCTGTCCAAAGATTTTCCGTTTGTTACGCAATACAAGTCAAGGAAAGAAAAAGAAACGCGAGGCCACGCGAATTAGAGTTGTGACGCCTGTCCTCGGTCTACATAAACATCCTTTTAATTATATTTTCTTTTTCCACGTTTACTCCTCCATTCTCGGGGGAGTGCGTACATTCGTAGAACAGAACGAACTATGCTGTCGCATTTACGTAAAAAGGCTTTCGTAGCTGCGCGAATCAAGTTACGACTCGTCCCCAGCTTATCCCTCACCAGAGAGGCGTGTTAGCGCTTCCCTAAAAAGAAAAAAGAGAAAGTAGCCGGACTTTTAATTGTTCCAGCTGGTGGACGACGACGGCAGCATCGAGACAGCCCTGATAAATTACCTGTTCACCAAGCAGATCGTGAAGCGCCTCCGCAATCAGCTGGACATCGGCGATTTACAGCGCAAACGGAGCTACTGGAAGCAATGCGCCTTCAACGCGGTGTCCTGCTTCGGTAAATAGGCGCCGCGGCAGGACGAGGGAAGAGCCGGGCGAGAGAGAGGTGCAAGAGGGAGATTACGTTACGTGCGTCAACGTCGGAAGGTTCAGGAATCCCCCCTCCCCGTAGACATTCCGCGAGGAATCTCCGCGCGGAGGAATCTCACAGATCGGCCCGCGTGCGAAAACACACGATTCGGCATCGACTCGGGTTAATTTATTATTAGCTCATTTATTAACGATAAGCAGTAATTATAATTTAGCGCTGTTAAATTATGCATAACTGAACGCGCATCCACCTCCTCTCCCCTCACCCCTCATCCCATCGGCCGCTCTTCGCGCGTGACATAATCCGTTTAACAAAATAATTCAACATATAAAATAATAGCCGCGTCTGTGAAGTATTCAGCGCGAATATAATCCGTTTAGCGGGGGACCTCGTGACGCCGAAATGCGTTTGGCGATGCCGAAAACCCGGCTCTGATAATGCAATAAAAAATTTTTATTTTAATTTTAATAACCGCAACTGCCGCGCATTCGAGCGTAATTTGCGCGCGAGTGAATTCACCGGAAATCGACCCTCTCGAGCTTCCCGCGTACCCGACGCAACATAATGTAATGTTTGTTAAATCTAGATCGGCTGAAAATAAGCGACGCGAATAAAAAGGTACGAAGATAAGATTGTCAAAAAAATCAACGTCGGCGCAGAAATAATTTCTTTGTTACAACAAAGCGACGCAAGTTCGAGGATCCGATCCATCGATTATTCAAAATTCTCGCCGATATCCACGGGGTGTTTCCCGAACCTTCCCATAACGTAACATTTGTTAAATTTAAAGAATATAAATATTGCGAAGATCAATCGGCTAAAAATAAGCGACGTGGATAAAAGGCACGATGATAAGAGTGTAAAAAAGACAAATATCGACGCGGAAATAAATTTTTTGTTAAAACAAGGCGACGTATGTAAGTTCGAGGATCCGATCCATGGATTATTCAAAGTTCCCGCCGATATTTGCGGCGCGGCGTATTTCCCAAACCTTCCCATAACGTTACATTTGTTAAATTTAAAGAATATAAATATTGCGGAGATCAATCGGCCGAAGATAAGCGACGCGAAAATAAAAGGCACGATAAGAGTGTAAAAAAAAACCAATGTCGGCGCGGAAATAATTTCTTTGTTAAAACAAAGCGACGTAAGTTCAAGGGTCTGGTCGTTCGAATCTTGATCTCGTCGATTATTCCAACTTCTCGCCAGTGGCGTAACTGTTCTAGCTGGATCCCTCCCGCAAAAATTTTTTTAGGCCCCCCTATATATATATATAACTAATAAAATACACTTACCGTATTATTACCCAGTATGTCCACTATGTTATTATGAGTAATAAGTTTTTGTCAATCTTCACAATTAGGTGCAGTAACAAGTATTATCATTTTTTTTCTTCCCCGGCCCCCTAAGTCGCGAGCCCCCCGCATTGCAGGCCTTGCGGGCCCGGCAGTTACGCCTCTGCTTCTTGCCGATATCCGCGGCGTGTTTCCCGAATCTTCCCATAACATAACATTTGTTAAATCTAAAGAATATAAATATTGCGGAGACCAATCGGCCGAAAGTAAGCGACGCGAAAATAAAAGACACAATGATAAGAGTGTAAAAAAAACCAACGTCGCGTCGGCGCGGAAATAATTTCTTTGTTAAAACAAGGCGACGTAAGTTCGAGGATCCGGTCGTTCGAATCTCGACCCCGTCGGTCATTCCAACTTCTCGCCGATATTCGCGGCGTGTTTCCTGAACCTTCCGGCGCGCAGGGCAAGACGAAGAAAGAGAAAAATCCTTCCTCTCAACCCTCGCAAATTGTCCGATCTTAGAGCTTTCAAGATTAAAGTAGCTGCGAAAGTCACTTCCGTCGACTGTTCTTTCCGAAAATCCTCCTGCATCACCCCCGCCCTTCGCAAGGAAGCACAGCTAGCTCGCGAAGCGTAAAACAGAAAAAGATTATAATTATAATTTGAACGGTGAATCGGGATGACGAGTAACAGAGCGGAGGGATTGCAGGATACATATCAGAGACCCTAACAGCACACGTAGATTCTGAGAATGTTCGGAGTATATCGCTAATGTATAGGATATTATAGGGATATGTTCTCAGTATATTAAGTATATTCTTAGTACATTCTATGGATGTACGGAATATTATGTGCTGTTAGGGAGGATACCGCGGACGATAGACGTGCCAAGTCTAATTCTTCTTTCGTGTTGTAAACCTACCGGCCGCCAACCAACGCTGTTCGCCACATCGCGCGATATATAAATATATACATAGATATATATATATATATATATATTTAATTAATGCGTAATCTCATTTGCCTGTGGGATCTATCTCATTTGTCAGTGTGTCTCGCCTGTACACGTCACAGAGTTCTATGAATGATTAAACTGTTGTAATTGACCCCTCGATCGCATGAAATATTTCTCTCCCCTGTCCCGCTGATTAATTCCTACGATCGTCGAGAGCGTGTCGGCGATGTTACGATGCGTGAATTTAATTTGTCGCGACGTTACTTGTTTGCGGTTCCGCGGCACGGCGGGTTTAATCGTCGAGATGCCACTTAGCGAATTGCGTTCGCTTATAATTCGCTTACATAATCGTACGGTGAGCGCGGAGAATATCTGCGCTCATTAGTTGTTTACAATCTGCTTACGTTAATTCTCAATGAGATTATCCTAATTATATTGTCTCCCAGAAGCGACTCGTTCGCCGCGAACGAACAGCGATGCATGAGATTTTCGTTCATTTATTCATTCATTCGTCTTTAATTTTACATAGTATATACAACGTCTGTGTATGCGTTTTTTTTTGTATGTGCCTAATCTTGTAGAAATTTACTTGAATTAGAAATTTATTCTATGTAGAAATTTACTTGAAATAGAGAGGAAAGAATTATGGATAAAAAGAAGAGGTAATTTTATTGTCAAGCAAGAGTATCCCTTTACTTTTGCCTACTTTTATCTTTTGTTTTCATCGGAAAACATTTATATTTTCCTTCATTACAGATATTTACATATATTATTAAAGATATCTGCGAAGCAAGCGTTGTGTTTAAATTGTGTTTTGTATGTGTCTTTATAAATGTGTATAGTAATTTACTTGAAATAGAGAGAAAAGAATTAAGGATAAATTAAGAGAGAAGAGAGAGAGAGGGAGAGAGAGAAAGAGAAAGGGAGAAGGTAATTTCATTGTTAAGCAAGAATACCCTTTTGCTTCTTTTCATTTTTTGCTTTTACCAGAAGACATTTATATTTTGAATAACAATAGGCTCAAAAGACTCTAAAATCAATCAGAGGCTCCGAGCCCCTTTTTTCGTAATTTATATTTTGCTTTGTTACAGATTTATATGTTTTGTTAAAGACTCTTGTGAAGCAAGCGTTGTGTTATATTTAAATTGTGTGTGTTTTGTATGTCCACTCTTCATAAAGTGTGTGTGGAAATTCACTTGAAATAGGGAAAAAAGAATTAGAGATCAACTAAGAAGATAATTTCATTGTCAAGCAAGAGTATCCTTTAACTTTTGCCTTTTGTTTTTATATTTTGCTTTTATCAAAAGACATTTATATTTTTCTTTATTACAGATTTACATATTTTATTAAAGATCCTTACAAAGCAAACATTGTGTTATATTTAAATTATATATATTTATGTTTTTTTGTATATGTCTAATCTTCATAAATATGTGTAGAAATTTACTTGAAATAGGGAGAAAAGAATTAGAGGTAAACTAAGATGGTAATTTTATTTCAAACAAGAGTATCCTTTACTTTTGCCTTATACTTTTATTTTCTCCTTTCATCAGAGGACATTTATGCTTTGCTTTGTTACAGATTTATGTTTTCTTAAAGACACTTGTGAAGCAAACGTTGTGTTGTATTTAAATTGTATATATGTTTTGTATATGTCTAATCTTCATAAATATGTGTAGAAATTCACTTGAAGTAGGAAAGAAAGAATTAGAGATAAATTAAAAAGGTAATTTCATTTTCAAATAAGAGTATGTTTTACTTTTACCTTACGTTTTTATTTTTTGCTTTCACCAGACATTTAGACATGCTTTGCTTTGTTACAGATTTATATATTTTATTGACATTTATATTGACATTTTATTAACATTTACATGTATTATTAAAGACAGTTACGAAAAGTATTATGTTGTACATAAATTATGTGTATATATTTTGTACATGCCTAATCTTCATAAACGTGGGTAAAATTTGCTTGAAATATAGAGAAAAGAATTAGGGGTAAACTAATTTTTCATTATCAAGCAAGAGTACTTTTACTTTTTCCTTTTGCCTTATGTTTTTATTTTTCCTTTCAGAAGACATTTATACTTTTCCTTTGTTACAAATTTACATATTTTATTAAAGACATTTGCGAAGCAAGCATTGTGTTTTATATATAAATTGTGTGTATGAAAGTATACTTTATTATACTTTTATTATACTTTATTATACACGGAAAAAATTTTTTCGCTACCATAGATAATCATGATTTGCTAAACTGTGTTTACTGTCGTGACTATAAATTTCTAAACGACAGCAAAACGTTTGCTGTAGTTTAGAAATTTATAGTCACGACAGCAATGAAATAGGTATCAGAACTAAGATGTTCGCTGTCCATATATTACGACTGCAATTTAGTTACCACATGCAGTTTTTAGTTACGATAGCTACTTTTTTTCCGTGTACATATTATCAATGCGTGCACGGACAGTCACAATAATCGCCGACCAGTTGGACCGCATGCCAGACTTCGTCCTGCTTCCTCGACTGCGCCGCGGTTTCCTCCAACCAGGATATGTTCACGTGCCTGACGTTCTTCGGAAAGTCCACGAAGTCCTTGCAAATGAAAGAGCAACATTTTACGATCGTATCTCACACGAGTATTATCGGAAAGTTCGTTTGTCCCCCCTTTCCCTTGCCGACGCGAGAGCCGAAGTAAAAAAATGGATTTTATCGAACGAATTTAATCAACGTAATGTCCTGATTATAGGGATATCGAGTGTCCTCGGATAATTATTATCCATGTTGCGTGAGTGCGTTTCGTTGAATAATTTTAAAATTATATTTTAAAGTATATTTTCAAGTAGACCGGGAAATTCGTTCGTTTTCGCCCACACGGCTCTCGCGTTAATAAACGGGGAAGGAACGAATAAACCTTCTGATAAATCCGATAAGCGCTGATGACGCAAGCACCCCGTACGAGTTATATCGAGGTTCCAGTACTCGATAAAAAAAGGGGGGACAAAGTGGAGGAAGAGAAAAGTTCGTCGGTGTAAAATCATGGGGTGGCGACGCGAGTCCTCGTAAACGCTAGATCCCTTCACGTCACGTTCCGCTCGCGACATGCAGATGTATATATATATATATATATATATATATATATATATCAGGGATTAAAAGCGTTATAAAAAATACCGGTATTATAACGGTATTACTAAACATCGATATTGTTGATATTGTTGATATTCTTCCCATATTAATATACAAAATTATATCAATGTTATCGTTAAAATTTAAGAATAAGTAAATATGAGATTATGACTTTTGTTGATTGTGAAGTGAGCTCCATATATTCATATGTCAATGCTATATACAGGGTGTATCTTAAAAAGCGCCCACTATTTATATAGCGTTATTCCTTGTAAAAAACTACTTCACAATTTATGTGAAACTTCTTAAGTTATATTAAATAATATCCTATATATAATAGTAGGAATACCGGTATAATACCGGTATTACCGAAAAATTATATGTATACCGGTATTATGAAATTTTCGGTTATATACCGGTATATATATATATATATATATATATATATATTTGACGTCCAATACCGGTATTCATTAAAGGTTTTTAGAATACCGGTATTATAAAAATAGAGGTATATATGATACCGATATACAATCGCTAGCAAAATTATTTCGATATTCAGTCCCTGATATATACTTTCTGCAACCACCGTCGGTGGAGAACGGTGGAAAATTAACGGCCGGCGCGAGCAAACGGCGACGGCCGGTAATCGGCGCTGACGATTAATCGAGCCCGGCAACTTGCTTCCAGGACAGCGGAAAGTGCTGAACGTCGGGGTCGGAGACGGTAATGATCGCGGTATTAACCGCGGTTAATCCGGTTATGGCCCCTTACCTCTTTCCGTTCCGTCCCGCCCCGCGTCCCATACGATCGCGCGTTAAATTTCCGCGTCCGTCCGCGCCGCCGGATCTTTCCCGCCCGCGATCTTTCGCCGATAAAAGCGATAAGGCCGCCGTTAGATAGCGGATCTGCGGGGTGTTATCGCGAGCGAAGGGACGGCCAGCTTGAGACTGAACGAGAAATATGCAACTCTCACATCCATTTCCACCAATGTAGATTAACATCTTAGTCCCAGTTCCACAATATCCAGTTAACTGAACCGACCGGTTATTCCATTGGAATTGACCAATCGCATTTGTTAGTTTTGCTTAATGACAAATGCGATTGGTCAATTCCAATGGAATAACCGGCCGGTTAAGTTAATTGGAGATTGTGGAACTGGGCCTTAGAGTAAATTAAACCGAGATTAAAGTTAATTATTGTAATATAATTTATATAATATATAACAATAATATATAATATAATACAATATATTATATATTATATACTATATATATTATACTATATAATATATATGCGAGGGTGGGCCTGAAAGTTTTGCCTCCTAGCGCGCAGCTGCTGAACGGGAGAGGATATCGTCATTCTAAAATCAGTATTGAATAGCTCATAGTGTCTACATTACAGTCGTTACCTATGTATGTACAATTGTTATGTGTTTGTTTTCTAAACCCTTTGTTGTTTTCCTAAACCCTTTGACCGATATGGGCCAACTTTGGCATAGTTACTCTCTAGACCCCTGCGCAAATTATAGGCCACCATAAAACCTAACATCCCACGCCCTGATTTCATCCCCTTTACACTTTGCGATAATTTAAAAGTTCGGTGCATCTTTTATTCCATCTATATATATTATATAATATTCTATAATAATATTCTAATATACATATCGTTCTACAATTTGTATACTAAAAAATTTATATACTGCGCTTATACTATTTATCAATGCCACGATTTTCATGCCATACAACTCGAATATGTCCAGATTTTCACGCACACAAGAGATGAATATTCAAGTCTATCTTTACGGGGTATCTTTATCCCGGAGTTTACCCGACAGATTTTTCTTGGAATAGCTCTGCTCAAAATTGAATTTCTCAACTCGTCCCGAGTTGCGGCCCTCCCTCCCGCCCCCCACCCCCCCGTCGTGACGCGTCGCACCCCGCGCAATCGCATA
The DNA here is from genome assembly GCA_003063835.1 of Aphaenogaster floridana. Classification (NCBI taxonomy): domain Eukaryota; kingdom Metazoa; phylum Arthropoda; class Insecta; order Hymenoptera; family Formicidae; genus Aphaenogaster; species Aphaenogaster floridana. The sequence goes on from NJRP01000369.1 coordinate 19,017, forward strand.
TCACAATCTCACGGGAACACGTGTGCATTATGCCATTTAACTAGTTCAAACTTACCCCGAGAACGGAGGACAGAATTTCCGTGCGCGTGTGGATGACGTGGGTCGCTCTCGAGTCGTGTCCGTTCCCTGGCACTATCGTAGCGCCGAGTCTAGCGTTTTAACGTTGTCAAGGAAGATCACAGTTCGGACTTCGGGGGCGTCAGCACGCTCGGTTTCCAACTCGCCCCCGGGGAGGGATAGGTGCGTTTCGTAAGAACGAAAAAAGTGGACTTGGAGTGGAAACGTCGCAGAAACGATACCGGCGACAGGGTAAACGGCGACCCCTCCGGGGATGAGGATCCTACGCGAGTCAGCGCGATGTCTCTGGCCATTGTAACCCATCGAGAATCTGATTTATATACACTGCACCGTGCTGTATCGTCGAGTGTTTCGTGTCTCGACGGTTCGTGAATTATATCTTTCAAGTAACTTACAACTCACAATTTTATAGTACATACACGGGAAAAAAATGCTGTTGCTTCAATTAAAGTCAACGTCACGGGCTGCCACAAACATAAATAGTTTATTCAATTGAATTATAATTGAACCAAATATCTAGATTATTAAAAGAATAATCCAGATATTTGTGGTCCAATAATAATACAATTGAATGAACTATTTATGTTTGTGGCAGCCCGTGACGTAGACTTTAATTGAAGCAACAGCATTTGTGTGTTTCCGTGTACAACTCAATTATTATAATTATAATTTATTATAATGTAATAATAATAATATGTTAATATATATAATTTATTATTATTATTGTGCAATTGAATTGCATATGACGTACGATATAAAATATAATACGCAATATAATACGACTCTTCAATAGAATTCAAGGACCACTTCAAACCGAAAGTAGCAAAAGTGGCGAAATATAAAATTTATGATTTTGCGAAAAATGGTCGTAGAATTACTTTCGAAAAAGAATTTTAAAGCTTAAAGATTCTGCCTCTCAAGCCACGTCAAAGCTTTTTTCACGGCGATGCTTCCGCTCCAAGTGGCGGGTAAAAGCTTGACGAGATTTAAAAATGCAGTCCTTAGGCTTCAAAATATTTTTCTGAAAATCTCGCTCTACATCCATTTTTCACAAAGTCACGTGAATTTATATTTTATCGATTTTTCCATCGATTTCAAGTGGCTCTAATTCTCTTGAAAATTTCGAGTTTCTCCCTCCCCCGCGACTTTTTCTTTTCCGTCAAACAATTTATGTATAATAAAATATATACATAATTTAGGTACGATATTATATATATATATATATATATATAATATCGTATATATAATTTATTATTTATATATATAATTATATATATATATATATGTATATATTATATATAATGCATGATGATGTATTTTTAAAAATAGTGTAGGACGATACAAGACCCTCATTGCGAATGCATAGATAGAGAGCGCGTGTTACAAGTCTCGATAATGCAACTTTCCCGTTAATATGAGGCCGACATTGCGTTACTTCAAAAATCGATTACAGGATCGAGGGAGAGAAAGAGCGAGAGGAAGAACGAGGTAAAAATTTATGAAATTACCGGGGGCGAGCGCGACCATCATAAAATCATCGAGCTTTTATGAAATCGCGAATGTAATACGAGTGTAAAGATAACGTAATTACAGTGAGTATAGCGGCGCGCGAATTATCAAAATAATAATGGAAGAAAGGATACGTTTTAAGCATCCTTCGTGCATCCCTCCTCCTGCTCGTATCAAAACCAGGCGCGAGACTCGCTTGCACGTCTTGCAGCACATTATTGAATTTCTGAAAGAAAATTTGCGGTAGAGAGTCAGAGAACGAGATAATGTAATTGAGAGAAATAATGATAGTAATATGTGAAGATAAAATAATGTAAAATAAAGAAGAAAGAAGATAAAGTGCAGAATAAAAATTCATACAAAAATAGTAAAAGGAATATAAAATAATAAATCAATATGTATATGGTAAGTATAAATATAAAATTTTTTACAATATTGTAATATAATAACACATAATTATTACTATATAATAATTATATAAATAATTATTATCTAATAATTACTTATTATATTTCATCTATATAATTATTACTACATAAGTAATAATTATATAAATAATTATTATAGAATAATTATTTATTATATTATATTTACATAATAATTATATAAATAAATGTAATGTGCAGAATAACATATACAATAATCATGAAGCCGAGTTCAATTGAATAAACGGAAATATTTCGCACATAAAGCGACAAGATACTAAAGGTGAACCGTATGCGGCGTACTTACAGTAAAGACGCATAGCTAGGTAAGTGACAGTTACATTAGATAACTTCCAAGAAGATAAATGAGGAGACCGACTTCGCTGGCTCGATGTCTCAGCATCGCGAATAGAGATAGCGAATTGCGAACAGCTGGAACAGGTTTGTACGCGAAAGATCGCTGATAAGGAACACATTGCTGGTGACAGATTACGAGAAACCAGCGAGAGAAAGAGACATATTTATCATTGTCCCAGTTCAAAACCCTCTAAGAGTATAGAAGAGTAGATAAAAAGAGAAATCTATCGATGATAGCGCGTCTCAATAATCATCGATCACCCGTTTCAATAAAAAGATGCAGGTAATCGTCGAGAAAAGATGTTTCTAACAAGAAAATCGGGACGATCATAGTCTCTGCTTCTTTAAGAACCAAAGATAACTTCCTCCCCACAGGAGGACATTTCGAACAGTCGCGTTCACAAAGAGACTTTCTCGATTCCCTTCGTTCTTTCAAGATAAAATAATTCAGCTATATAATTAATTAATTAATAGCGAAAAGATACATTTCTAGAATATTAAGAGAAGTTTGTCCGCCGAATTCGCGCGCGCCAGACGGTGTTAATGCACCCACGTACAACAGTAAGCAATATGACATGAATAAATAAACTGTTTTCAAGCATAAACATAGGCAGAGAACGGAGTAAACACACCGCAGGTCGTTTAACGTGCGCACGAATAACATTAGCCGAGCATGTAGCTAATGTTATTCGGGCGCAATAGAATTAGTAATGAAATTAATTAATTCAGTAAATACGAGAAAAGGGATATAAGGACGGAATACGACGACGAGCGTTTATTAAAGGAGATGCGCGATGTCTGAAAAGAAATGTAGGTATTAGAAAATTTTTGAAAAATTGTTTCACGGAAGTCGAGGGATGATTTCTTCGACTGTCGAAGAAAGAAATTTAGAATAGGAAGTATACCTGTTATAGCACTTACGGTATCTTCGACGTCCGAATCGGCACTCGAGGATTCGAAGGATCCTTCCGTCCCGCCAGCGAGACGATCAATGCAACGATCCTCCCCTTGCCGTTCCTCCCCCAAATCCGATCTCCCCTCCTTGAATCTTGCCGACGAAGGATCTTCCGTTTCTTCTTCAATCTCGCGTTTCACTCTCGATCTCTTCCTCTCCGACCGCACTTTGTCGGGCGATCCCTCGTCGCTTTCATCCCCCTTTCGTCTTTTGAGGGCTCCTCCCGCAAGCGGTATCCCCTTGACTTCCTGCTTGACCTTGTCTTCCTGCTTGACCTTGACTTCTCGCTGGAAACTCGTCGATGGCTCGTCCCACGAGCTCGTTCTCGCGCTCTCGATCTTCCTCGGCGATGTGTCCGCGGAACCGGGCAGTTTCTTTCTCGGAACATCCTTGACATCCGCCAGCGTGCCGAGCAGACGGTCGAAATCGACGGACTCGGGCTTCCTCCGGAAGAGAACGCGCAGCTCATCCAGGTTGGTGGCCGTCGACCAGTCCTTGTCGTGGCGGATTCGCGTAACGCGCGGAAACCGGATGCTGATGCCGTCCGCGGTGTGCACCCCCTGGTTCGTAAACTCGGCGCCCGTTATCTCCCATACCGGCTGCTTCTGTTTGTCACCCCCCGCCGTCAAAATAACGATTAGCGGTTACGGCGGATTAATGGCGGAGCATATTAACTCTGCATTATACGGTCCGTAGTTTGCATTTCGAAAATGAGAATTGAATGACCCGGATGGGACGAGAACAGCGGGAGATTAATGATTACATTAATTAATTGACTAAATCAGAAAGAAGCGGAAGGAGAGTGGTACTTAAAAAGAAACATAGAAAATGCGATTTTAAATCCTTGAAGACCGTAATTGTGATATAAAGAGTTTTAATGAAATCGTTTTCATCTTACTGGGAAATCTCATATACAACATTATGACTTTAGATCATAAATTAATTTACAAAAAAGAAATTGGAAAATGGATACTGAGAAGTCCAACGTAAGATTGCCCAGATAGCAAAGAGAATCCAAAAAGAATTATTTTTGAATTCCCGAATTATGAAATAAATTTTTTTCCATCCCATTTCTGTTTTAAAAAAATACTCTTAAACGTTCAAAAAGAACTTATTTTTATGCTACTATTTCTAAGCTCTTTTTCAGATACAAAGGAATTCTTTTATACTCTATAAGAATACTATTGGAAAGGAATTTTTAAGTTTATTTCGAACAGATTACGCTAATTCATAAAGAATTTAAAAAAGTGTATTGTTGAAGTAATAAAAATCCCATTCCAACAACTGATTGTTGGTCGACGGGCTGACTCGCTAGATTACCTTGGGATCCCTCGCTACAAAGTCCGGCACCATGGGTTTCTTGGCATACAACCAGCTCGGCAGCTTCTCCGCATCCTTGCCGATCTTCACCATGTCGAGCTGATCTTGCAGCGAGGCCAGGGTGGCATCGTCGTGTCCCGTGTGTACCTACGACGATAGGTGTGATCTCCCACTCTAATTCAAGTTGACATTTAAAATTTATACAACATTTTGTTTACCTTGGTAACAGTTAACCACTTGTCGCGCTTCTCGTCGTAGCAGCCCATTAAGAAGACCGACAGCATGCCGCCTGTGAAACCAATTTAAAAAAACAAAGAAAAACACCTGGAAATCAGGTCGAGAACGTTTCGAAATCGAGTCGGTGCGAAAGATTGGTTGTTTTTCTACGAAGTAGAAAAAGTTTGAAATAAGTTTCGCTTTAGATACCCCAAGCAGCACAAAATATTGGGCCAATTTTATATCTCCAGCGGCCAACAGTTGGTCAACTATTAATTGCTACTCGGGACAGTATCGTCCATATAAGTTCCCAGACACCTCAAATTTTGCAATAGATACATAAAAAGTGTGCAAATTAGGAATTTGTACAGTGCTTCCTCATCAATTTAAAGGGGGGAATTTTTTTATTTGGTTTGGCTTCCTCATAGAGGAAGTTTTGTGAATCATCTCTAATCTGGCTGATGCTTTGTCCATCTTTCTAATTTGCACCCTTCTAAATTCTCTTCCTTTTTAAATTCTCTTTCGATTAAAAAAACCCAGCCCGATATCTCCAAAAAGTTAAAACAACCACGGACAATTCTCAAAAAATTCAAAATTTTCTAAAAAGAGAACCCGTTTACAAATCATCGGGCAATTTACTAGAAACCTTCCTTTTAAAATTCTCTATCGATTAAAAAAAAACCAGCCCGATATCTCAAAAATTGCGGAAGTTACAGCAACCACGGACATCCGTACATTAGCACACACATACATATACACACACACACACACACACATACATACAGACATTTTGTAAAAATGTAAATTTTTGACGTTTTAGAACATTTTAAACACATTGGCATTGAAAACTCAAAAAAAAATTTTTTTCACGAAAACAAAGCTTCCTCTATGAGGAAGCAAAACTTAAATAAATCATATACATCTAAGTACTGTCGCGGATATTTAGAATCAAAAGAAAAGGCGAAAGTGCTTATTAGAATGATATGACCACCTCAATTCCCAGACCTCAATCCAATAGAACTTTTATGGGATGAATTGGACAGGAGAGTTCGAAAAGGGGGACCCACAAGCATCAACACTCTTTGGGAGTGCCTTCAAATAGGCTGGAAGTCTATTGAATCCGAAACTTTTGAAAAATTGATTAGGAGGATGTCTCTGATTTGTAGCAAAAGGTGGATTCTTCAACAAATCAAAACTTTAGTTTTTTAAATAAAAGTCAACTATAACCCCAAGAGTTCATTCAGTTTTTCGTTTCACCAAACAATGTATCATGGGAAGTATGATAATATGATTCAATCAAATTTTGGACTCTTATTTCGAAATTTTGAGGTGTCCGGGAACTCATAGACGGTACTGTATATGTATAAGCTCTTATCGATTTCATTGCTTTGCTTATTTCTGTTTTACTATAGGTATCAACTTCACTAATTATTTAAGACAAGGCATCAGAGTCACGACGATAGTCATCATTACGTGACAACAAGGAACGTTCAACGTGTTTAAACAATTGTGATTATTTAATAGAAATTAACCCGCGATAATTTCCGGTTTACAGTTCTGTTTCTAGTGAATCTCTCGCACCGTGCTACGATAAAGCGTCGTGATTCATACGGACCTTTGTTGCCTGTACCGTACCATGCACCAAGCACGACGAGATCTGCGCTATCAGCCATCGCACCACCGCACAGATAGTCCTTTTTTACCTTCAACCAGTGCCTCTTGCCCGGCTCGTATTTGCTCTGGAAACAAGGAGATTTCGAAATACGAATAAAACCCAAATGCCTGGCGATCCGCGAAAAAAAAGATTCGCGAGAACGCCGTTATGAGGATCTTTAAAAATTGCCGACTTTATCATCGGAAATCATGGATAGATAAAGCAAAAGAAATATATTTGTATAAATAATTAAGTAAATAAATTTTATCTCGACTCTCCTATTTAAGGATTTTTAAAGATTATTATTTATGCTGAGAGAAAGACTTAGTACAGTCGAAACGTTCATATTAATTTATTAATCTCTCACTTGTTTTAGATTAAATATATTTTTTATTTTTTATTCTTTATTGGCTCGAATCATTAAACATTATCTTTCCTTATTAGGTAAATAAATAATTATATTTATTTACTTAATTATTGTGTGTCTGATTATTTAATTTATTATATCGACAGTATTATCGAAAGAACATAACAATAATGTGACATAACAATAATGTGGGAAGTCTATGCGTCTACAAGGATCAATACGTACGTCGATGTCCTTCAGGACCAAACCCTCGAGACCCACTTTCAACACGTGGACAATCCTTTCCGCTAAATCCCGCGGATCCTAAAATTAGACGTGAATTATAATCCACGATATTACTGTAAATAAATAGCAATTAACGTTCTTTTTAATTTTAAATTTCTTTACATGCACTTCGTAAACTTCCGACAACATTATTCTGTTCGGTATCTCGGTCATCCTGTCCTTCAAGATGTTCCTGCGCTCCATCATAGATCTGATATGAGAAAAAGAGAAAAAAAATTAAGCGTAGCGTTGACATCTCTCATAATAATTATATATTATAAAACACTTTTGTAGAAATTCGATATTTACTTGTCTATAAGTATCTCGCCGTTGTAATACAAGCAGTCGAAGACAAAAAGGCACACATTGGCGTTTTTAAATTCGGCTTTCTGAAAATAAACTCGACCACGTATATTAGAATGCTGCGTTCATCATATTATTATTATTTAAAGTATTTTTATAAAATATTGCTACATTAAGTTATATGAATTTATTGTGAATCGCAAAATTTTAAAATGATAAATTAAACGACATAAAAATACAGACGCAAAGATGTTGCGTTCGAAAATCGTCAGAGAGTGAAAAGAAAAGATTTGCGATGGGGGACGAAGCTCTTACTTTGTGAATTCCTAAGGTGCCGAAAGGCAAAGGTTGACCGGTTTCATTGTCGACCATAAGAATCTCGGAATCGAGGATTAAATCATCGCCGTCAGGAAAAGCTCGCGCTATGTAATCCTTGAAGAGATTCACCTGGAAAAATAGATTACTCGTCGGTTGCCCTTAATCCCAGAAATCAAATTACGCGGTCGCACTTTGTCGTTGTCCGTTTCGGATTTCATTATTTCTTGGATTCTATTATATGTAGATTATCTCCGTAAGAAGTATTAACGACTCCCGAATAATCTCCTAAGAAATAAAGTATATCTGACTCCTTTCGAAAAAATCCGGCTTAAAAATGTAGATTGTTCGAAGTGACAATAGCTTAAAAATAATTTGTGTCACGTAACAGTTTTTGGCTCAATTTAGCCTTGTATTTATTTCGTAATAAATTCAGTGTAAGTTTCATTTTCATTTTTTCTCTTTAAAAATATTTAATGAGAAAAATATTTAGTAAGAAAAATAATATAAAGCCTCTTTTTAATTTCTTTAAAATTCAATTTCTATCTCAATTTTAAAAATAACGAGCTAAATATCCAAAAATTTCCTTAAAAATTTTTTCGAAAAGGGTGCATGTAATTTACAAAATTCAGCAATGTTCTTCACGCTCTTGGAATGAGATACCATTTTCGCAATATTTCGAATATATTCATATATTAAAAATCGGAAATCCGCTTTCGGCTTCATTCCTGTCTCTGTACAATTTTTAATGTTGCGTCCAATTTTTAAATTATAAAGTAATATTAAAAAATAATATTAAGTAAATGTGTGTGATATTATATTCCAAATTGTTTACGCATTTCCATGAATTATCATCTCTACCTTGTGCGGCAGGACCGGTTTGAGGGATCTGCTGAAGTATCGAAAGTCGTTTCCGCTTTTGTGTACCTGCACGCGTTCGCCGTCATACTTGACCTCCGACAACATCCCGTTCGGGCACTTCCGCATCGCCATTTCCACGGACGTGCACGCCTCTGCCTTTATTAATTAATTAATTATCCGGCTAATTAGTCAATTATAGCTGATAATTAGCTAATAACAATGCACAATTATTAGCTCTCCGAATGTATAACAACATATTAACATGTATCATAATTGTAAAGCATTTTGTTGATATTGTTCGTCTCTAAAGGTAACTGAATTATTAAAACAGATGTCCCGCAATAATAACAAGTGTATTAATAAACAATCTAATGCAATTACTTGACTTCTAATATATATATTAATTATTATATATTATAATATATATATAATTATATTAATATATTATAAATATATTATAATTATTATTAATATATTATTATATATTATATATAATTATCAGGATTGGGAAAGTTACTTTGTAGAAATAATTAGTTACAGTTACAATTTTTCTCTCTAAAAAAATAACTAGTTACCATTATAAGTTATCGACTCTGAAAAGTAACATGTTATAGTTATAGTTAATCACAAAGTAATGAGTTGTTACTTTTTCCATTAAATTCTTGTAATGTCTATGCATTGCTATTTTAAATACAATACTCTTACATTTCTAAAAATTTCTTATTAAATTATTTTACTTATTATACTAAATATTCGATTATATACTATATTATTTTAAACAATTAAAATCGAGAACGGCCAAATACGGTCATAGCAGATCTTAATGCTTATTTAATATTTTATGTGTGATTTTTCTAGTTCTTTTAAACTACGCGCCGTTACTTTCGGACTTAAAACGCAGTTCTTGAAACCAGAAAAGTAATATCACAATGATACTGATGCTATCAAGCATCTGTAAGATCCCCCCTCCCCATCCCATCCCGAAAAACTGTAACGAAATTTGTTACGAAAAATATTACCTCAGCCAGGATTTGAACCTGGACCTCCCTACACTCCGGGCGGGCGTCGCGTCGTGCCAATTCGACCACCGAGGCATGTGATAATATTTATCGCAACAACCGATAATGTTGATCTTACAGATGCTTGATAGCATCAGTATCATTGTGATACTACTTTTCTGGTTTCAAGAACTGCGTTTTAAATCCGAAAGTAACGGCGCGTAGTTCAAAAAAACTAAAAAAATCACACATAAAATATTAAATAAACACTAAGATCTGCTATGACCGTATTTGGCCGTTCCCGATTTTAATTGTTTAATACACTTCGCGGTCTTGTAATTATATTGTATATTATTTTATATATAATTAATCACAATTATTTTAAGAACTTAAAATCAAAGTACATTCAATATATAAACTGAAAATTAATAATTTATAATAAATTAATACACTTAAATCAAAATTATGGGATTAATATTTTTCAATTAAAAGTTCGCCAAATTCAAATGGTTATAAATTTGCAAAAAATTATCGTAAACCAATGGTGCGGGGTTTGTTTTAAAGAGTAAAGTTTCAACTTTAATGTTTATATAATAGCTATTCTCGAAGATGATTTATCACTGAGCACTTCATTCTGCTCAACGCAGCCCATATGTTGATGAATAAGTTAAAATATATAAAGTAACTATAAAAGTGACCATTAAATTAGTTACTAGTTATCAAAAAATGTTACTAAGTTAAGTTACTAAGTTACTGCAATTATAGATGGAAAGAAAGGAACGAAGTTAAGTTACAGTTATAGAAAAAAAGTTAATCTAACTGTAACTTCGTTACAAGTAACGAGTTACTTGCCAACTCTAATAATTATATTTATATATATATACACTGTAAAAAAAGGATATAATATTACTTCACTATTTATGATAGAAACTTACAAAATCACGTATTTTCACAATAATAATTGTTGTAAAAATACACACATGAGTTTGTTACGTTTCCGTTATAAATAATGATACTTTTACACTTATTTACATATAATTTTTACACTTGTCCTGTAATTTTACATACTTTTGTTACAGTGTATATATATATATATAATATATATAATATTTTATATATATATATAATAATGTGTGTGTGTGTGTGTGTGTGTGTGTGTGTGTGTGTGTGTGC
>NJRP01000369.1:29920-70410 GCA_003063835.1 Aphaenogaster floridana
CGTGCGTGCGTGCGTGCGTGTGTGTGTGTGTATGTATGTGTGTAAAATTATATTAAACTAGATAACTCTCGCGGATTTATTTCAACATACCAGCATCGGTAAAACGGGCGTCATAAGCGAGATGGCCACTTTATTCCGACTTAAGGGCGAGCCCGAGGCGCACGGCTTTTCCTCCAGGTTGGGGAGGAAACGTCGCACCACCGTTTCTATGTCTCGGGACATCTGGAAGGCCTTGTACACGTCCGTGTGGACTGCCTCGAGACTGTGGGTACGTAACGCGAATACATATATATTTTAATTGTCGAATCGCTTTTAAAACCGACAGAAAAAGGGACACTGAACGCGCGCGCCCACTCACATGTGTTTCGGTCCGGCGTTGATCCTCAGATCGTGCTTGATCAGACGCACGATCATCTTCAGATCGTTGGCGGTGCATCTAAAATTTTTATCGGACGTTCATAACAGTTTCGATTCAACATAAAAAGAAAAAGTGCAAAAAAAGAAAGTGGCGTTTAACCTTTCAGTTGCGAGCGTCGTAAAAGCAAGTTTAATTTAAAATAAATGAAATTTTGAAGTAGAAGTAATAAGGAGCAATATTAACAAGTGAAAAATAAATAACTGATAAACCGCAAAGGCGATTGGGACTCCATGCATTAATTGCCAAAATATTTTATCGCTATTTTATACCAATTGGATATGGAAACGATAAATCGGAGTTACGCGACGTAATCGCGGTGCGTTTGTATATTTATTTCGTTGATAAATATTCCGAGAAGACCTTTCGCATGCCGCAGCTGGAAGGTTAACGAGAAGAACGACCGATCAACGAACTTACTTATCGAGAATAGATCGAAAATGCTGGATCTGTTCGTCCTCCTTGGTCAAACGCGATAAGTCTTCCAGAAACAAATTAACCTATCCAATATAAGGCTCATTATTCATTAATAAAGACACGAAACTTCGATGAATCATTCTGCACGTATTTGTATTTTTTCGGCTAAATAACGTGCCGACTTAGGTAATTTCATTATCCTTTATTACCTCAAAATTATCCAATTAATTTTTATTACAAACGGATTGCAGTTAAATAAACTATTTAATCAAAGTTTCAATACTTTATGCTAAACTTGATTTAATTCAAATTTTTCTAAACTCTAGTTTTCTTTCTCCTATTAATTAACTTCTATTTCTATTAGTTTTATTCTATTTATTATTTTGCTCTATTATTATTATTTTATTCTATTTATCCTGTTAATTCACTTCTATTGCTATTAATAAACTTTTCTATAGAAAAGTTCAAGTTAATTTAAGTTAATTTTTCTTTAATTAATATATTCATTTTATCATGGATATAATAATATTATCGGGCCAAGTATTTAATTCGTTTAAATAAATTAAAATTATTTTTCGCTCGATAAAAGCAACAACTATGTGGAGGTTAAAAAGGCCAAAATTCGAGCAAACAAAACCAAAGAAGTTATATTAAAATAAATATGTTTATTAGAAATTTAATTAATTCTTTTAATTTCGTTCTGCGTGTTTCCCTCTGTAATTTCTCATTGTCCTCGAAATTCGCAAAGTTACGCCGACTTACGTCTTGGATCGTCAATACGCTCGCGGCGCAAGGCGACACAGCAGCGCTATTTTCAAAGAACACGCTGATCGTCTCGGCCACGTCGCCTTGCTCCAGATGCTCCAGCATCGCGTCCTCGTCCTGGAGCAGCAGTCGCGCGAACAACTTTATCAGCTGCTTGCTCTGCAGATTGTAAATTCTCTTCACGGCGCCGGGTAGCAACAGTTTGCACCAGAGGACGACGTCGCCCTTAAAACCGTCTACAGAACGAACGAAATAAAAAAAAGAGAAATCTACATGTAAATATCTTTGTTATCATTTTTCCTCAAAGTTAGTATCCACGACTGCTCGATATTCGACACATTTGACGTCTCTTTTTTCGTAAAACTGAGAATGTCCCGCATTCGGTTGTCGAATAAATAAATTTTACTGCACTTCAAGACAGACTGAGAAAAGAATGATACAGAAAAAATTAAGCGTTTTACTAATATTAAAATACGAACGTTCGTAGGATAGTTCCTTCTTCTTAATCCTATCCTGTAAAAATTTTTCGACGAAGAGAGGGAAGATACGAATCAATCCTTTCAAGATAATAAATATTTTAAGAAAAAATCAGGACACCAGCGATTTTTTACCGCCCAATTTGAAATCGACCTTCAACGATTAACCATACGAAGGTAGCATTGAAATGAAATCTATAGAATTAAAGGTTTAAAAAAGGAATTAAGTGTTAATAATGTCATCAAAGTAGGCTTTCTCTAGTTTATGAGTATCTAAGTAGGTGCATCCTATCCTTAAGAATGTCAAAGTAGTATCAAAATTTCGACTCGGGGATTAAGACGGTTTTTCGCTAATACATTTGATATTTTTATCTGCGTATATAAATTTTATGTTTAAAAAATATAAGACGAATAAAGTTAATTAAAAAAGACGTAAGTAGATGTCCGATAAAACTAATAAAAAACGCGCAGTTACTCCAATCCACGTGCACACATCATTGCGAAAAAAAAGATAAAAATTTCACAATCGAAGAAGTGATTAAAAAAATTACGAGTTTGATTAGTTTTGCCCCATCAACATCTGGCTTATCTAGAATATTTGCCTAATAAGCGCATTTGCGCATGATAATTGCCTCGCGATATGGGACATCTAATTGCTTGCTAATTTATAAGTTTGCAATTCATCTGTCGTACTGTCAATAAAATTATTACGTCATTATTACGTCGTTATTATTATTATCTTTAATAAAAAATAAATAATATAATAGTGTGTAACGGTTTATAAATAATAGATACTACATAACTTAAAATTTAGTGAATTTATAAATAGTACTTAATAAAAACTTAAATACTTATTGTTAGTAAATTTGTAAATAGTACTTAATAAAAACTTAAATACTTGGCAATATATAAATTATATACTGAAAGCTTATCTATGTTTTTTCTTTTACTCTACTTATGTTTCACGTTGGACATCAATGAAAGATATCGTAATTGCGAAACTTATAATTTTTCAACAATGATATTTTCGGAATTATATTCAATTTTAATACGAGCATGAAAAATTTTATTTCGTTTTTTTTCTTTTAAATGGCATTTGTGAGTAACTCGGTCAGTTTCGAGCGTAAGATTGTTGCCAAAAATGTGATATTTGTAACATGTAACAAGTGCGTGCGATTGCAATAATTGTTGTATTACAGCATTTTCAATCTAGAGTAGACCCAATAAAAAAGGTTTACTTTCAATCTAGAATAGACCCAATAAAAAAAGGATCTACTTTCAATTTAGAGTAGACCCAATAAAAAGAATCTACTTTTTCAATCTAGAGCAGATCCAATAAAAAGCGTCTACTTTTTTCAATCTTGAGTAGACCCAATAAAAAGGATCTACTTTCAATCTAGAGTAGACCTAATAAAAAAGGTCTACTTTCAATCTATTATTCTTCAATCTTTTTTATTGGATCTACTCTATATTGAGTAGAATCTTCAATCCTTTTTATTAGATCTACTCTAGATTGAGTAGAATTTAGTAGAATCGAGTAGAATAAAGTAGTATAAAGATTTTTTATGATCTTTTATGAGGCTTTCTATCTCAACCGATACCGTCGAAATACTCGTGAAACTCGCGCCAGGCCACCTTTCTCTCAATGAGGACAAAATCGAACGAGATCGCAAAGAACGTACGCGAAGAAGTACGGCGCGTGACGCGCGCGTTTAGAATTCGCGCTCGTCCGCGGAATTCCTCATCATCGGCGAAAATAGAGCGGCCGCCGTGGATTTGAGAGCACAAAGTAAAACGCGGCTTTTAAGCCGTCACGTATATGCGATGCGGCGCGGATTCCCGAGATCCATTACCGCGCGCGATCGATGTTGATCCGACGGATCCTCCGACGCTTCGCGCCTTTGAGACGCGCGGCGGTAAATTCCGCCGCGGATCGCGATTCCGTCACTAGCGCTCGCGCTCGCACACACCGGGGTCCCAATCCGGGACCCGCCGATGATCGAGCCGGGCAATTTGTAAATAATGGTACCTAAAAATAGAGGGGCCGAGACCCGCCCAACCGGGGTGGAGCGTCGAATTCCGCGAATTCCGTCGTGGACGCTCTCTAAACTTTTTAGAGTAAATTGCACTTAGGGTTGCCAAGTGTCCGGTTTTGAATCGGACTGTCAGGTTTTTAGGAGTCTTGTCCGATGTCCGATTGAAAAGTCAAACCGGACGTCATATGTCCGGTTTTTAAGTATACCTAATTAATAAAATAAAATATAAACAGAGTTCGGATCTCAGCGACAATAATGTTTTCGTGAGCTTAAATATTAATCCTAAAATAATGTCATAAATTTTGTTTTTCTTGCTAAAATATGTTTATTACTAAAATATAACGTTTTCTTATGTTTGTTCAAAAATATATACTTTATGTTTTGTAATTTACGAAATGTTTATAATTTGTATGTCTTATAATTTACGAAACATACGTCACATGTTCAAAACATGTTTTACTTAATTTTGTGTTCAACAATAAAATGTGTTTTATATTAAATAAGAGTAGTTTACTATATTTTATTCAACGAAACCCTATTTTTAAAACTGTCTGGATAACAATATTGTATAAGTAATGTTTTATTAAATTTTGTATTTAATCTAGTTTTATGATTATTACATATTTCTGTCCGGTTTTGTCCGGTTAGGTTTTGTTACACAAGAGAAAATATACGGTAATTTAGGAGACTTTTGGAATTGACAACCCTAATTGCACTCCAAACGAAAGAAAATCCACTCAAATTTCAAAGTGGCAGTATCTTCACTTTTTGGAGTGATATTTCGCTCCAAGAAATTTAGAAAGCGCACGGAAAAAAAATAGATTTATTGATACAGTCAAGTTATGGTTTGCTTAACGCAAGTTTGACATTTATAACTAAGCAGATTTGATAGAATAGCAAAGAAAATATGTCTGAAAGCAGTTATATTTCAGACAGCAGCATATTTTCTTTGTTACACTATCAAATCTGCTTAGTTATAAATGTTAAACTTGAATAAGGCTCGGTTGCAACGTTATTTTGGCTTTAAGTGAGACTTAAAACTTTAAATTTGTTGTACCAAAGCAAAAACGGCACCTAAAGCTTATCTTAAGATAAGATCAAATTAAAGCAGGTGTCGCTTTTACTTTGGTGCAACAAATTTAAAATTTTAAGTCTCGTTTAAAGCCAAAATAACGTTGGTGCAACCGGACCTTAGCAAACTATAACTTGGCTGTATATTTTTTTCCGTGCGGCTATTCCGCGGCTTGGACCGTGCTTCATCCCGCGGCCACGACTTCGCTTTGATCCTCGCGTGAAATATATCTCGCCACCGCGACACGTCGCAATCAAACCCGCGACAATCATGATCGCGTGGGCGCCGCAGGGTTGATCGATTGCTCCGCGACCCGACACCCATCATTATTGCCTATCGCAATCATCGCCTCCGAAACGCGCGCATTATCGCACGTATCATTCGACATGATACAGGAGCCTCTCCTTTCTCTGTCGCACTTTTTCTCTCTCTTTCTCTGTCTCCCTTCCTCGTCTCGTGATGATTTTTTTGCCGCCACGATTGCGTCAGGTCGGCGTATGACGTTGCGCGAATACGCCGAAGAGAGCGGAAGATAAATTGGTCCGCGTCTCTTCTCCGTCGTTTCGACCGTCGAGAAATTAACTCCGGGTCGCTTTGTCGAGCGTCGAGGTTGCAACATGAAAAAATCCTCGAGTGTCATGTAGCTTATTTAATTTGTAACCCACTTTGTACATCGACGAAGTCACGACAAAAAGATGCAAGCGACAAAAATCTGAAAATATGAGATTATTATGGAAAACAGGTCGTAAGAGTCAAACTTTGCGTCTAACATTACGATTGTATCCAGAGTTGTAAATAATTAAATACTTTTGTAATTAAATGCCTGTCTAATTACTAATTACTTTTTATAATTTTCATTAACGTCGAGTTTAAATATAAATACTTTCTGGAATTATAATTCGAGTTGAGATTTAATACAAATACTTTTCAGAATTGTAATTGTAATTGAAGTCGAGCTTAATTAAAAGTTAGTTAATTTAAAAAGTATTTGTGTTTAATGTTTAGTTTAACTAAAAATATTTTTTGGAACTGTAATTAAACTTGAATTTCATTACAATTCCAAAAAGTAATTATTACTTACATTTTTCTCAATTACAAATTTCACAACCCTGATTGTATCCACCAAAAATTCAAGAATCGTTAAAAGTATCGTTAGTTAATAAAAAAAAATTCCACCTTCAATAACATTTTTTTGGATTTTTCTCAATTTTTGGATGGTCTGTAAAATTTAGTAAAAGTCGCTTACGCCTTTTTGTCGTAATGACGTCGACATTATATATCGTTTCTTAAATAATTTTCTGTATAATGTTCTATATAGTTTTCTATAATTTCACTAATTTTCTATATATTTTGCTTTAGAGAATTATGTTATATCTAGAATTTTTTCATTATTATTTTCGTTATTGAACTTGGCTTTTATGACCATTATGATCATTATTATTTATTTATTTATTTTTATATTTTTCATATTATTTTTCTTATTAACAATGACTTGCGTTTTTATTATGTTGGACTAAATTCTTAATATTTATTTGTATTTATATTTTGGCTGAAGAAGACTCGGTGAGTCGAAACGGTTCTTTTTTATGTAATATAAGTTTTATATAATTATTTTATAACATCCTTTTGATTGCTCGTCTAGGCCCTACACTGATGTATATTTCTATTGCTGAGCAATAAACGAGCCGTTAATGTACAATTCACTAGAATTTTTTGTTCTTTCGTAAATTGCTTTGTAATTATTTCATTTCAAAATATTTATTTTATATACGTTATTATATAGGAGGAAAAACATTTTACGAGTTTCTGATGTTAAAATTTGAATAAAGATTAATGCAAAAAAGAAGACCAATTCCATACATATCAGTTTTATACATCATTTTTTCTAAAAACGCATATTTCCTTAAATGAATTCCTCTCGAATACTATCAATAAAATTAACCGCCCAGAGGTAAATTGTCCTTTATCTCTTTTTACGAAGGATTATCGTACGAATTGTATACGAGGTTTTATCGGATCTCAATATTTATAGGTACATTACCGCTCAAAAATATTTGCCCACTTTGTCTTCCTTAATTAAATGATAGAAGTTCAAAAAAATTAATGAACAATTTTAAGAGTGGACATTGAATGTAATAATAATGTTTAATAGATCAAAATTTTTCATTCTACACATATAAAAAGAATATGACAGAATTAGAATAGAAATTAAACATAAAAGAAATTCATGTAGAAATTAAAGTGGGCAAATATTTTTGAGCGGTAGTGTATCTGTATATGAATTCTTTTAATTTCTTAGAACACGTAACTTCGCTACACGGAAAAAAAATTTTTCGCTACCATAGCTAATCATGATTTGCTAAACTGTGTTTGCTGTTGTGACTATAAATTTTTTAACTACAGCAAAACGGTTTGCTGTAGTTTAAAAATTTATAGTCACGACAGCAATGAAACAGGTATCACAGATAAGATGTTAGCTGTATATATATGTATAACAACTGAAATTAGCTACCACACGCAGTTTTTAGCTACGGCAGCTACTTTTTTCCGTGTACAATTTCTTAAAAAAATATATCTAAGTTTTTTGAGAATTACATATACGAGGGAAAAAAATAATCGTACGGACAGAAACGAGCCGAGTGTGTACAATTCCAAAGTTGTAAAACAAATCGAGGTCCTAGTCGTTCGACAAAAGCGTCTCTTTTTTTCTCTTTCTCTCTCTCCTTGTCTAGCGTCGGGAACGCGTTAGCGTCCGGAAATGTCGTAATATCGCGTCGATATTGTAACTTGTAACGTCGTAATATCTATCACGAATGGATATCGTAATTGCGTCAACCGCGCTAAAAACGCGATCATTCAGCTTCGCCGGCGGACAACGGGCCGGTGCGGCGCGGCGGCGAAGAATGCCGGGGCGGAATCGAGATAAAGAGCCCGCGGACTCCCGAGAGGGAAACTCGCGAGAAGCAAGGCGGAGGAAACGAAAGAAGGAGGAGGAGATGGAAAGGAGGAGGAGAGAGATAAAGGTGAACACGAGGGTGAGAGAGGAGGCGATAGTCTGGAGCCAAGCTGGCTAACGCGAGAAGGGGCTCGCCGTCGTCGTCCCTCGCAAGAAGAGGAGGCTCCCCGCGCGCGATTAGAGGTGGGGACGACGTCCGAGTGCTTATAAGACACGAGGGTCCCGCCGCGAGAGACCGAGAATCGATAGTTGGCAAAACCGCGGGTCGAGTGAGATCATTCGAGATCACTCGAGAGGCATTCGAAGTTCGAAAAGGCGAAAAGCGAAGCGAGAAAGAGGGAGAAGAGAGAAGAGAGATAGACAACCGATAGAGAGATACGCGACAGTATCCAAACGGACGTGGACTCGGCGATGACTTGAAGTAATCGCGATCACCCGCGAATCGAACGTATATATATATATATATATATATATATAAGGACCAGACTTATATAAGGCGGCCCGATCTTTCTTTCCGCTGTGCGTGCTACGGTAAGCCCGAGCGGATCATCGAGCGCGGGGAAGTTCGAGGGAAGCAGGAATTTTAGCGAGGAGACCGATATTTTGACTACGTGAAGAATCTCCACGACCCTTGCGACAGCGACGGTGAGTATCCTTCGTGAAAATCGCTCCGGCGAGACCGAAGCTGACAATGAGACTCACGTGTGTGAAGTTAGCTCCGCACCTTTCGAATTCTATATTTTTATGAATTGTGCTTGTCACGATCAGCTTGAAATCAAATTCCGCTACGACCTTCACAAAAAACGTTTGTTAACTTGATAAGTTCCGATAGAGAGTTAAAGTTAAGAAACTTCCCATACAGCACAGAACATTGCAGCAACATTGCAGTAACATTGCAATATTGCTGAAATGTTGGTGCAATGTTCTGTGCTGTATGGATTGGATTCCGGATAGAATCTAATTTCGTGGCATCTTTTGCGTAAAAGAAATGTTATAGCGTTTTTCATTGGGAGAACTGGTGCGCACTGAGTGCGCACTAAGGCTTGTTTATAATATGTTATTATATTCAAGATCGCTTAAATCACGTTCAAAAACTTTTTAACTAATAAAATAATCTGTATGGATGATGTACAGATCATTTTACTGAGAAGTATTTCAAGAAATATTTAAGATCGATGATTTGTAAATATCAAAATTGATTAAAACAAGCCTTAGTGCGCACTCAGTGCGCACCAGTTCTCCCAATGAAAAACGCTATTAATCAAATAAGCGATAAACTCAAAGAAAATAAAAATTGGAGAAATGATAATAAATGCGATCAGTTAACGAAAAATGTTCAAAGTTAACGTTAATAATTTAAATTAAAATAATAATAATTTAAATTAAAATAATAAACGCTTTTCGTGAAATGTGTTGAAATTTATTCGTTATTTTTCGTCTGTGTTCCGCATTGTTCGTTATTCATATTAGTTGTTTCTTTTACGAAAAACATTTGTTAATTCGATTAGTTCCGATAGGGAGTCGAAGTTAAGAAACTTGAATCCCGGATAGAATCTAATTTCGTGGCATCTTTCGCGTAAAAGAATTGTTAATCAAATCTATATATATATATAAAGACAAATGTCCTGACTGACTCATCAATCTCCAGCCCAAACCCCTAAACCTAGAAACATGAAATTCGAGGAGTATATTCCTTCCATGACGTAAGCACCCACTAAGAAGGGATTTTTAGAAATTCGATCTCTAAGGGGGTAAAAAGAGGTAAAATGTGTTTTCCTAAATATCTCTTAGGTCCGATGAGATATCGACTTGGTTTTTGTCTTCTATATCTATCTTCTTCTATCTATCTATATCTTCTATCAATCTATATCTTACTAAAAATGCAGTTGTTCTAGATAAAAGAAGTCCGGGCAACGCCGGGTTTTAGTTTAATCTAGTAAGCGATAAACTTGAAGAAAATAAAAATTGGAGAAATGATAATAATTGCGATCAGTTAACGTAAAATGTTCAGCGTTAACGCGTTAACAATTTAAATTTAAATACTAAACGTTTTTTGTGAAATTTATTGGAATTTATCCGTTATTGTTCGTCTGTTTGTTATTCGCATGATTCATTAGTTGCATCGTCATTCGTTATTCACATAAGTTGTTTTTGCGACAACTTTTATGAAAAACTGTTTGTTAACGCGATAAGTTCCGATGAAACTTAAAGGACTTGGATCCCGAATGCAATCCAAGTTCGTAGTATCTTTCACGTAAAAGAATTGTTTATTAAATAAACAATAAACTCAAAAAAAATAAAAATTTTTAAAATAATAATACGATCAGTTAACGTAAAATGTTCAAATGTTTTAATTTGTTGACATTTATCCATTATTTTTCGTTGTTTGTTTGTTATTCGCATTGTTTGTTACTTGCATCATCATTCATTATTCACATTAGTTGTTTCATTAGACAAGAGAGATCATTGGCTTATACCAGCTCATCAAACTGAGAATACATATAAAATTATTGCAAGAATTTTATGTAAAAATACTTTTTCTCAGCGTACAATTTTTTATTATTATTTTATTATCTTTAATAAATAGCTTAAGTAAATAAATGTTTAAGCTGAATAATTCAATGATTATTCAACTCAATTATTCGAGGAAAAATTCGCAATGTTCATTCGAAGTATAATTGAATAACTTTTCACTCAAAAATATAAATATCCTTTTAATAAGATTTGTTTATTTACAAACTTTTCAAAATATTTACTCATATATTTATATATTCAATGTTTAATATTATATATTCGTGCATCGACAATATTATTTATTTAGAATAAAAAATGGTTTTTATTCGCGGTTAAAGTTTCATTCCTCGCGTCATTCGTTACCCAAAAATTGGCGTGTGTCGCGACTATTCTCGCGGAAGACATCCCGATCGACTCCACCGGCGAGGGTCTAACAAGGTCTATTTTTTGTAGTTGAACTAGTGTATTTTCTGTACTTAAAATAAAATAGGTATATGTTTGAAATTTGGCGAAAGCGAGAAGGAAAGTTCTAGTGCAGTCCAGTGCAATGATAAGAAACAAAGTTATAGGGTGGTATTCATAGTCGGTTCTTATATTTAAGACCGACTATATTTTAAGCAGACTATATTTTAAGCAGACTATATTTTAAGTACTTATATTTTAAGTACTTATATTTTAAGCACGAACTCAAGATGCTATACGGCCATTTCATTGGCTAAGCGGAATCTTAAGTCCACCTATCTTAAGTCCACTCGACTTAAGACGATCTTAAATATAAGAACCGACTATGAATACCGGTCCTAGGGGTCGATTATGTATCTCAAAACTTAGTGAAAATTACAAAAGTGAGCAAATTCACTAGAATATTTATAATTTCATTGGTCAAAAACCTAGTGAATTCGCTTACTTTTGTAATTTTCACTAAGTTTAGAGATACATAATCGACTCCCTGGTGTCCCGAAAGAGAATGGACGTCCGCACAGGAGGGTGGAAGGCTGCTCCGTGAGCGATTCGGGTGACACGCTCTGTGCGGAGCTTTCCGCGGAACTTCGACGTGCTTTGGGAGGTTTCGCGGCCGCTCTTTCTTTTCGTCCGGCCACAGATAACCCCGTAAAAATCTTCCACTTAGCGGCCCTCGCGGTGCCCGGGTCCCATTCGCGCCCGCTCGGGTGATTAATAGTTTCCTTGTATCCGATTCCGGTATCATATTTACTAACCGTCGCTCCGGGTCTCGCCCCTTCGCCTTTGAGAAAAGCGCGCGTGGAAAAGAGAGGGAGGGAGGGGGAATGAGAAGGAGGGAGGGGAGGAGAGAGGAACCGCGCGAAGAGAAGATGAGTTCTCGCGAGGAAGAACGATAGCGCGGGAAGAGGATCGCAATGGAATGAGAAATAAAGCAGCGCAAAAAGGGGAAGCTTTGTAGCTTCAGAGGGAAGCGGGGGTGGGGGGAGCAGGCGACAAGATAGACCTCGTGGTGTTTACGCGGAGGAGAGGAAAGCGTCGTCGATATCCCCATTGATGGGATCGATTGGGAATATTCTTGCGTCGGTTCGCTCGCTCGCTCGTTCGCTTCGCCCTCGTTTTGCTTCTTCTTCTTCTTCTTCGTCTTCGCCGCGTCGCGTAACACGCGACCTACGACGTACGAGGCCTCGTGATTCATTCTGGTTTATTCCTCTGTCTCGCGCGAGTCATGTCCTGCCTCCGCCTCTTTCTGCTCGCGGTCTGTCGAAAGTTGTCCGATCATTCAGGCAACTTCCAAATATCCATCGTAAAACGTGAAAAATGACTCGTAAAAAATAATAATATGTAAAGCCAGTGGCACATACAAAAATGTAAGCAGTAAGGAAATCGACATTTTTTATTTGCTACTGCTTATGTTATTGTCTTACTGCTTGATTGCGATTGATCGATTTATTTACTGTTTATGTCTTACTGTTTACGTTTTTGTATGTGCCACTGACTTAAAGAAATATAAGAAGGTTAAAGGCCAAGAAACGAGCGAAAAAGAGCAAAAAAAATGTTAAGATAAATAAATAATTTAATATCTACTGGTAGTCAAAATAAATTGGACGTTTCGAATATACAGAGTCTTCATCAGCTAATAAAAATTAATAATACGAGAATAAAAGTCCAAAGGATAAAATAAATAAATTAAAATTGACAGTTTTAGAATAAAAAAAACATTGACATTTATTTACAATATGTAAGGATCTGAGAAGATTTCGAGATTTCTGTAGATTTTTCTGTAAAGACAAAGGAGGAGAACGTATCGCGTAACGAATCAGACATGTGTGCGACAGTCTTGGCCAAACATTATTTAATCTTCCTCATAGGGAAGACAACCCCTTCAACCGAGATATAAACACGATAGAGAGAAAGGAAAAATGAGAGTAAGATAAACGTGAATAAGAAAGTATTTGTATGAAAGTATTTTACGCAATGTTGCTGCAAAGAGCTTCATTTAATACAAATTCTGGTATAAATTAAGACTCTATATTTTGATAGATGCGTTTTAAGTATGATTTATCATAATTGATTTATTGATAATAAATTAAGCCTTTTTTTATTAATTACGATAGATAATTTCGTAATATTTTTTTAATTAACTAAAATTGTGACAATACAAAGAATTTATATCAGATTATTTATTGTCACTACTTCTATTTTTTTTTCGTTTTTAAGAAAATATCAATGTTGTAAAAAAAGAAAATTTCTATAAAAATCTCGAAATCTTTTCAGATCCTTACATACTACTATTGTTATTGAGATGTTGTTAACGTTTTACGATGGATATTTATATTAGTTACATAAACCATCGAACAACTTTTGACCAGCCTCAAGATGAGCAAACGGCTTTTGTTTCGTAACGGGTACTGAAGAAGGGCGCTATCGTGTGTTTTGTGTCGCGTGGTCGATTTCGAAAGAGATCCGCGTTTTTGTCCAAAAATAAATACGATACCGCTATCGGATCGCATTTCCGGTCGTAATCGCAAATTATATATCTCACGATAAGTTACGATAAGTAACATGGCCAGCAGAGTGGTGCCTTAATTTGGCACCGTACTGCAGTCGTGGAAAGAA
Source organism: Aphaenogaster floridana (assembly GCA_003063835.1). NCBI lineage: Eukaryota > Metazoa > Arthropoda > Insecta > Hymenoptera > Formicidae > Aphaenogaster > Aphaenogaster floridana. The sequence continues at coordinate 43,650 of NJRP01000369.1, forward strand.
TTTTTAATTCATGGGAACTTGGAAAATTTCCGTAATAAATATTACAATTCAATTCAAGTTTAATTAAGAAGAAAAAGTTATTACATTTCGCATAAAGCTTAGTATTTCGTATCCTCGAATTCTTAGTTTTTTATATTTAATACATATTGTATATTTTTAATTTTTTATATTTAACAATATTTTTATATTTACTCGCCAGAATTCTTTGTACGTATCTATCCTTCTCGTCATTTTATGTATGAAAATATTAAGATAAGATAAAGATTTCACGAGACATTTTATATTTTTTTGTTAAAATATGTTAGGATATCAAATGTCTCATGAAGTATATAGATAACTTTACAACTTTTCTAATAACTTCATCTTAATACTTTTACGGCGAGGAGAATCGATTTATAAAAAAAACATATAGTTCCGTTTAAAGAAATGAAGGGGTTGGACTTTGAAAAAAGCGAAAATAATACTTCAAAAAAGGCCCGAAAGAATCTTAAAAGATCAAAAAAGAATTTTGTTATTCCTAAGTGTCTGAGAAAATTGTAACATTTTGTTCAGACTGGACTACCCTGTAAATTAATGCAGATAAAAACAATGTGTATTCTCCGATGCAATCACATTTTGCAGCGATGTATCTATTATTTGCACGTAAAATTATTTCGCAGCAAATAAATTTCTTTATTTGCGCGTTTAAAATTATTCCAAGAAAAACGGACTGCGTAAAAACTTTGTTTATCCGCTATACCTAACTACAATGTGTTCATCATATTATACAATGAAGAATTTCATAAATCTTCTTTTCTGCGGGAAGATTCGTCTTTAACGTGGGAACGGCAAGAGAAATCGTTAATAAACACCTCCGCGTCTCGACACCCTCGCGAAAATATCGCAAGGATTCTGATTAATAAGACACTCCTATTTTAGACACGGATGTATTCATTCTCCTCTGTATATTAAGAGAGGAGCACAATAGATAACAATAAGCACGAGTCTTCTCTCGTAATCCTGTCGAGAGAGGAAGAGAGACAGATCGATCGCAGTTCTGTAATACGGACCTTACACGATCAATAATACTGATCAGTAATATTGAATCAGTAATATTGACAATATGCATTAATATTTTTACAATATCTGACATTTATATGATCTTTTTACAATACTGACGCGTCCTCTTCATACAATCAGTATAACTGTCAATATCCCTACCACACAGCGATACCGATAGTCGAGAATCAAGAAATTCGGATCACCATCAATATTCGACATCAATCCATCATTATTACCACACGCGATCAATAATATTGTCAGTATTTATTGATACTGATAGTATTATTGACCGTGTAAGGTCCCTATTAAAGACGAGAAACGCTACGAGACGATTTGTCAGTTTTCAGTCTTCTGTCGGTCTTATCGAGGTCATCGAAACATCTTTGATCTCGAAAGTTATCGCAACCTCATTATCGAATAATGCGCGTAGATGAACTCGATTAAATTGTACCTCGCTGTTCGCCCTCGATCATTCTCGCCACACGCTATCAATCGGCGATACATTATTCACCTATCAATTATCGAACAAAAGTAGTATCTATCAAACGTTCCTGTAGAGGTATCGTGATTCGTGGCGTAATCGAAAGAAGGGCAAAGACTTCTTCGCGCGCAACGATAAGTCTAAACGATAAGACTAAAATAAAATTTATAACTCAAAATTTATGATATAAAATATTCGGAAAAAATACCTCCTAAAGATCTTAATCTTCAAAGCCGTTTGACAAAACTGCAATTTGTCCGAAAAGAATTTACTTCAAATTCGCAGTTTAACTTTTAGTGAGGGATTGTTCCTTTTCATATCAGGGAATATAATAATTTTCATAATGTATAATTAGATAACATCAATATACAAATAATAAAATATATAAATAACACATATTTTAATATATAACACATAAATATAATATTATATAACATATATAGATATATATAGGTGTCCCATTTTAATTTTTGCATCACTATATCTCGCGAATTGATGATCTTATTGAGAAATGTTTCAAGTAAGACTTACTCTGTTTCAAGAGGGACATCTTATAATGGACACACATTTCTTCTAGATAGAGGTGTTCCTGAGATTTAAAGGTGACCTTTGTTTTGTTAAATGGAATTATATGATTTTTTATATAATATGATGCTAGTTATTCTCTGCATATAATAGTATTAAGATAAAGTTATCAAAAAATCAATCGTTTTTTAGATATTTTATTATATTTTATTTTGGCATATTTTACTATGAAATATAAAATATCTTGTAAGATGTCCCTCTCGAAACAGAGTAAGTTTTACTTGAAACATTTTTCAATAAAATCATTGGTTCGCGAGATACACATATAGTAATGCAAAAGTTAAAATAAAAACACTCTGTATATAATAAATATTATATATATATATATAACAATTTCTCTCTTGCCGAGAACATTCGACCAAGTTTTTTTAATTTAGCAATTTAATTTTCAAACATTTACACGAGATACTGTACGTATACATTCTTGATCTTGTTAATATAACGAGAAGGAGAGATACTGGTACTTACCTCCGAGTGATCCTCTCGTGAACATCCTCTTAATAATCGCAGTCTTATCGGTATAAGCGTCGACGTCGGCGACGTTGCTGCATATGCGTCGAAATTCACGAAAGGAATCATCCTTCGATGGAACTTTGCTCTTTGCCTCCTTATCTTTCTTCTTATGCTTTTCTTTTTCGTCCGTTGCGACCTTCTTCTGATCTGAGTTCTTCTTCACTGTTTTTTCCGAAGAATTACTAGAAGAGGAAGCCGCTTTACGCGACGATGCGGTTTTCTTTAACCCCTTAGCCGGCGCTGGAAGGAGAAATTAACGCATTAAGAGCTATTAATTTATCATGATACGAAGTAATTAATAATTTTCCCCAATAATTTTAATATGAAGAAATTGGGCTAAGCCATAACTGCTTTTATTTATTAATTCTATTTTTTCTCATTATTCTTTTTTCACTTATCTCGGCACGATATTAGTCTTTATTTTACAATCTTTCCGTAAAATTTATATATATATTTTTGAAACTTAAATATTTAAAAAATTTGACATATTATTTATTACTATAAAATCATACTAACTATAATAAAATTAATAAATTGCTACTGAATTAAAATGACAACATTTCTTGACGAAATCTCCTTCCTACACGTTGATACGTCGGAAATATTATCCACCTCCGCAAAACGATTTCTAATTACAGGATGAAATTACGCAGTAGAAATAGCGCAATACAACACGTTGTAATCTTATATCTCAATATCGATGAACTTTTCCATCCCCGGGAACGGCAATCTCTCTCATAAGCGCCTTCTTTAGAACTTTCCGTTGCAAAGCTTCAATCGTAAGGGAGAAAACCTATTAGAAGTCGCGGAAGTTTCGAGGAGAAAAGCCGGAAAGCCTTTGAATGATTTCTCCATGTAACATCGGACGACTTTGCTTCGAGATAATGCGACGAAGAACACGATCGACTAGGTGCAAACGTTAATTCGTTCCGAGAAATCGATAGACGCATTGGCGGATCCACAAATAAGCTCAAGCTTCAAGGCTTACAATCAGACATGTAAAACTCCTAAAGAGACTAGATGTCCTTTTGATGATACATTCCTTGATCAATTCGGAATTAACTCAATTAACCCTTATATTTATGACGCAACCGGGCAAGCAGAAAAAAGTTTTTTTAATATTTAAAGAATATTAGTTTTTAAAACCTTTTATTTTTCATAAAAATAATACTAAGATAGACAAAGTGCTACGAAGTAGTGCTAAGAATTTATTTTTTCAATAAACGGGCCAGTTGGATCGAATAAAGATTTTAATAAGTTAATTATTTACTAGCAATATAACATTATCATTCAAAATAAACAAAGTTGTCAAATTTCACAAATGTTAAAACTATAAGTTTTAATGCACAAGGAAAGCTGCTTCTGGGTCTAGCGGAATCTAACCCTGCTTGCCCGGATAAGGGTTAATTTTCCTTAATATGTTTCCTAGAAATAGGCAATAATAATTTACGAGTCACATGTGATTGGCAACAAAGGACTTTAACAAACTATACTTTAAGAAATCAAACGGATAACGAAACTTCGGTTAGATAACATTCTCCAACTAATTTTATCTGCAATTTATTGTAATGGGATCTTAATCTGAGATCATAGAAAAATACGAAGATAAAGAACGACATATATGATCCTAAGAATTGAAAAGTTGCGATGATCTTTGACATTTTCGCAAAGGAAAAGTTAATTTTAAATCTTAAGAATTTGTTGTCAAAAAATAATGGGCAGAAAGTTTTCTATTCAACCGAACTCTTCAGGAGGCCCGAGAACGTAGATTCGCCATTGCATAGACCCGAATAAATCGCGCGAAGAAAAGGAGGTGTCTCCTCTCGATGTAGGATAATTACAGGTTTTTTCGAATTCCTCCAGCTTGTCCAAGATGACCTTCCGGTCGTCGTCGGACAATTGCTCCCAACCCTTCACGTCCTCCGCGGGATCGTCGATCCTCTTGGTGGTGGCGCGCTGTTTCGCGAACACGTCGAACAGGCAGGTGACGTGGTGCCAGGCCGGCATCAATTTGCCGTCCGAGAAGAAGCTCGCCACGTACTTGGCGATCCGTATCTCGCCCTTCTCGATCGGACATTTGCACCTCTTGCATTTCGCACGGCCGGTTTTCGCGCGCTCCACGGCGAACGGTTTCTCCTCCTCCTGCTGCTGTTGTCGATCCTCTTCGTCACTTAACATGATGTCTGTCACGGTTGGGCGAATTTACGGATAATGAGCAATGAATGGGGGAGACTCTCTTCCTGAATGCAAGAAAAATAACTTTCTTATACCTATAATTAAAAAAAAGTTAGAATATGAAGTAAAATTTCGAACAGAATTGAATTCGATAATCGGCTCGATTACGGTTCAGTCGACATAATTCGAGCCATTAATTTAATAATAACGCAGAGAATTTATTTATAATACAGAAAAAAACGTCAAATTAAAATAAGACGTAATTTCCAATTTTCAAACTCTCTTCTTGAATGCAAGAAAAATAACTTTCTTGTATCTATAATAAAAAAAATTAAAATATTGGATTAAAATTTCGAACAGAATTGAATTCGATTCGATAATTGATCAGCTCGACCATGGTTTAGTCGACATAATTCGAGCCATTAATTTAATAATAATAATAACGCAGATAATTTATTTATAATACAGAAAAATACGCCAAATATTAAAATAGGACATGATTTCCAATTTTCAAGTTGGTTTTCTCGAAAACAAAGCCTCGCACGTTTGTTTCACGTTCTCAACTTGTTTCTTCGCACAGAATCTTTACACTTTCTTTACGCTGCTAATTACAGGATGCCCTGTATGTAAATTGCCATATCGTATCAAATACCTCGCGAGGTTTCCGCGCGTGGCTCTCTCTCTCTCTCTCTCTCTCTCTCTCTCCCCTCTTTCTTCCTCCTTCCCTTCCATTTTGAGCGTAACACCGTTCAAACGCGCGTAACCGGGGAACTAGGGTTCAACTGCGGATCTATCGCGGTTACACCGCGCCCTAGCTAGCTTTGCATTAATATCGCGTGCAAGCTAAGCGGCTCCTTCTCGGAAAGGTGGAGCGGACAAAGCGAGCGTGTAGTTACGCAAGCCGCTGCATTACACATTTACAAATGGTGTGCACGTATAATGAGTATTAGGTAATTAACCCCGAACGAGCGCCCGGCGCGGGATTTCCGTTGATACACGTGGATATACACCGACGATTGAGTTTGCATTTAAGAATGGTCCTTATTCGCAATGCCATATTAAGACATGGGCTGAGGCGGCTACAGCCTAGGGCGGCAAATTTTTAGGGGCGACAAATTTTAGAAAGGATTTAGAAAGAGCGATAGAAATAGAATGACGAATGATGAATGCATTTCCTTCAATGCACACTTTACCTAAAAAAATTTGACCCCTTAAATCATATGGGATTTCAATTGTTCTACAATTGGTTCCTTGACTTGAAATTAAATACCATATATCCAAACATTAATATCGTATTTCGATTGTGTGCTTATGTATCGCAAGCACTAACTGCACAGCAGAATGTATAGTTTTTCCACTATGAAGAGGATAAAGATCTAGCTCAACTATATGTGACAAGAAAGATTAAATTCGCTTTCTGTTCTTCATATCAAATCCGAAGTTACTACGAATTTAAATTACGATATTATCGGTGAATTTTCAATATTAAAATGTAGAAGAAAAGCATTTTAATTTAATCTACTTATTATATCCTTCAATTTTTGTTGTGTTTTTTGTATTGCTTCCTCATATTTTTGTACTTCAACCGAAATATAATATAAATGACAGATTTCTTAAAACAAGATGTTAAGAAAATTAATTTTAAAAATTATGAATTTTGTAAAATTTTGATGGGCACTTGATAAGGAGTTAAGATCATGAAATATGTAAATAATAGAACCCCTTGTACATGGGTACACGAATTACACGTGTTATTAGCATTTACGTGTATAAACACGTGTATCGTGTACCTTTGTATTAGACGGACACCCGGATCACACGTGTTCTGAAAAAACACGGATAAATAAATTAATAAAAAAATGAATATTTGAGTGCGTGTATGGATCGGTACACAAAATATTCTATAAATCTTGCTTTAGCGAATAAACGGAGATTACCGATAACGAGAAAAGAATAACGAAATAAACAAATAGGGCTGCGTTTGAAAACATCACCCGAGTGCCTTCAGCAGCCCAGAGCCCAAAGTGACATTTTGCTAAGACATAGGATTGTCCGCGTTTTATAAATATAAATACGTTAAAGTACATTCGAGTGCGTGACACGAACACAAACATACACGCGGGTACACGTGTACCCGCGGTGACCCATGTCAGGTGTAAGGGCCATAGCACACAGAAAAACGTAAGCAGTAAGACTTAAGCAGTAAGCGAATCGGTCAATCAGAGCCGAGAATTTCAAAATAATAACCTTACATTTTCGACAATTCTCGACTATGATTGGCTGATTCGCTTACTGCTCAAGTCTTACTGCTTATGTTTTTCTGTGTGCTATAGCCCTAACGTGCAGAACGACTACACGTGTCACGTGTACCCGTGTATTTTAAAACACGTTTCTGACCGGGAGCTGTAGACTAAATAATAATAATAATTTTAGCAATTTTTGATAATCTAATATGACTCCTGAAAAAAATTTTTCACCCAGGTGACATCACATCTTATAAAAGGGCGCTCGAAATATTTCAGCCCATGGGCGCAAAATAGATTGATGCGGTACTGCTTATCCGAGACTGGCAACTGGTATTAAAAAATCGATATAACGAGAAACATTTTTTTCCTTCGAAATGAGGACCATCTGGAACTCGGTGATTTAAATATCGATCGCATCTGCGTCGCGAGAGAATAGGAGTCTTTCCTCATCCCTTACTGTCTTATCGAATGATTTGGATTACAAATGCGTCAATGTTGAGACATGGGCGAAATGTCAAAATGTTGCGTAGACGAGGCTGCTGTACGCAGCTCGCAATGTCGAGATCCTACGTTATACATCAATAATCTGTTATTAAGCTCTGATTAGAGAGAGACTCGAGTACAATAATCCTCGGAGTAACACAGGAACGGTTTAAATAGCATTCTCTCTCTCTCTCTCTCTCTCTCTCTCTCTCTCTCTCTCTCTCTGCCTGTATTTCGTTGGCGAGAAGCCGAGATCGAGTGGGACGATGCCACTGCGTCTTATCTGTCGACGAATATCGGGCGATCCCGATCGAGGTCGAGATCGGGATCGAGAATGCTCGTAATTATTTACTCACAGAACTAACAATTTCGTCAGACTCGGACTCTCGCGCGAGGAGATGGAGGAGAAGAAAGGGGTGAGGAAGGAGAAGGAGGACAGAGAAGGAATCTCCACATCGAATCTCGATAATTCTCTCCCTCTCCGTGGCCCCGCCACCCACCTCCCCACCCCCCTCTCCTTCCTCTCTGTGTCGCGATAAGAAGAGCGATCTCGAGTGTCACCATCCGCCCGCGACGTAGGACCGAACGTTGCTAAACATCTAATTATAAGCATTCGCTCATCAGCGCGATTTATGACCGGAGACGTACGTGTTTTCACGATGATCGACGATTCGCAAATCGCGTGATGCTAAAACGCAACCCCCTCCACCACCCACGCGCGAACGCCTAAATTTCCCAACAGAATTCGGAGGAGGAATGTGCGCGTTGGACGCGAACTATCCGCCCGCCTGACGTTAGTTTGTTTTCATTGCCCGTCGAGACTATCGGCAGCCTTATAATGCGCGTCGAGACTACATCGGCAGCCTTATAATGTCGCTTTTCCCCGCCATCGTCGTAATAATCAGCGCGTCGCAGTATAACTCGAATCTCGCGAAAAAATTCGCGAGAGACGCGTGACGCTGAGCGGGAGTATTCAAACCGGATTCGGACAAAATAATAAAGACGTCGAAATATGATACACACGAAGATGTTTTTCATTCCGCAAATACGGACAATGACTGTCGTATAACAAATTTGAATTTTGCGAACAGGCAATTGCGATACGTGGCGATCCGAGTCGACGATCGATTCTTTTTATATTGAAAATTTTTACATCAAGATTCTTGATTGCACAGCCTTTAAAGAAAAGAGTCCGAGGCTTTAATATAGCGTATGTACTTACTAAAAAAGGAATAAAAAGTACACAATTAACCTCTTGCCTTACGATTTTTCACATCGTTAGATACGTCAAAATTAGCTAATTTATGTGTCATTATTTTGCAACGAGTTACATTGTGTTTTTTAATTTTGGCCTGTAATCTGTAACACGAGTATTCGTTGTTGTAAGACAAGGAATTAATATAGAACGAAAAATCAAATGTTGTTAAAGATAGAAACAATTTTTTTTTTTGATAATATAAGTGATTCGCTTGCACTTTTGCACGGATCCATATGAACTTCTTACCCATACAGCACAGAACGTTGAAAGAATGTTGCTGAGACGTTACAATGTTGAATGTTGAAGAATGGATGTTTTTTCAACATTGAATCTATAATGTTGAATTATATTGATTCTTAATGTTGCTGCAACGTTGAAACAACGCTGCTCACCCACGAGCAGTACGCGGCAGAGTTCTATTTCTCATAAGTAAAAATCACCGGATAGAATATAAAAGACACAGCATTATAAGATTTTTCACTCATGTTTTAATAATATGACTCTTTGAAGGAGAGTCCTCAAAATTGAGTCCCAAGAGTAAATATTATTTTGGAAGACTGAAGAGCCAATTTTAAATAATAACAATTAATATTATTTTTTAAATTTAGACTTTTTTCCAATAAATCTACATTGCATATATGTATATTGAATCAGTATTGTACAATGATCTTGTATGTTGAATAAATGTTGAATCAATGTTCCTGAATGTTGATTGCAACGTCTGCAAGACATTACATCAACGGACATTGGACGTTTTTTTCCATGTTGAATCTACATTTCGCAACGTTGATGCAACATTCGCAATGTTGCAATTCAACGTTTTTGAAATGTTGATTCAACGTTCGTGTGCTGTATGGGTTATATAAATCGATTCTTGTATTCATTCTGCAAAAATTATTAAAGTTCATCGAAAGAAAATGAATACTTTGCATGAAATATTTTGTATTCGTGATATATATCATCTGGATATGTTTGGACAAAAAATATAAGATATAAAGTCTTCTCTTCACTCATAAAATTTTCACTTTTCGACGATCTTATCTGAATATTCTCTTTCATATGTAGAATAATGAGAGGAATCGATTTATGCAATAGAAGAAACGTGGTTCCACGCTAAAATGAAAGCAAATTATCAATACTAAAAATCGTTTCTATCTATTAATCTTTTATTTGCGTTTATTAGACATCCTTTAACATTTACGTGTTTCAAAATTGTTTACGCTGCAAGCAAAATTATATACAAGTCACGAATGTGATTCAACGTAAAGGAAGGTTTCAGCGATCCGATTCGGCAATGGAAAAAAAAATCGAGAGCCTCTCGATTCGATGCAAAAGCGTTATCCTGCAATTTGCATTCGTGCATTCGCACGATACCAAGTTTTCCTTGGATTCCAAGTGAGAATCCGAGAATGACGGTGGGCTTTAGCGGCGCGGTCAAGAAGAACCGCGCAAACAACGAATGTGCGGGGTAGGCGTCGCGCGTTTCAACGAAGAAACGAAGGTGTGAGGGGCGGGGGATGGAGCAACCCTTCTTTTTCTTCCGCGTCGCGTCAGGACACCTACTACAGGGCGGTTAGGAGAGATGTGCCTGGGTGGTGGAGGGCGGACACGGGTGCGGAGGAGGATACCTGCGCGCGGGTATAATAGAGGGTGCAACAGCCCTTCGGGGCTCATTCTACCACCGCGTGTCGCACCGTCGGCGAAATAGAGCGCGAGTTCTCGGCGAGGTTCGACCAGAGTAAGTTATCGCTCGCGCGATCCCGATCGTCCTGGCAGGATCTTCACGCGCGGCATTTCATCAACGGCGAGTCCCTGGCTCGTTTGAACGAAATTTAGTTTAATCCTCGAAAGTAGTTGCAGGAGTTACCGGCTGAATCCGTTTGTATAGATCAATTTATTTTATTTTATTTACCGAAGGAAAATAGTTGCAGGAGTTGTCGGCTGCATTCATTTGTATCGGTCATTTTATTTTATTTTATTTAGTTTACGAACAAAAATAATTGCATAAGTCGTTTGTATCGGTCATTTTATTTTATTTGGTTTATCGAACAAAGATAGTTGCAGGAGTCGTCGGCCGGATCCGTTTGTATCGGTCATTTTATTTTATTTTATTTAGTTTACGGAACAAAAATAACTGCAAAAGTCGTCGGCCGGATCCGTTTTTATCGGTCATTTTATTTAATTTAATTTGGTTTATCGAACGAAGATAGTCGCAGAAGTCGTCGGACGGATCCGTTTGTATCGATCATTTTATTTTATCTTTCCTTATTCTTCTTGTCGATCAATTTAATAAAGTTCAATCGAAATGGGTTAAATTTTGGCGCGAAGAATGAAACATTCCTTTCTTTGTTCGACCGAGCTAAAAAATTCGCCGATTGTGATTCCTAATAAAGCATCAGGTCGCCAACGGCGAGCTTCTGCGTCGAACGCGAGCGAATCTGCGCGCGCGAGAGCAAATTGACTTCTAATCGTTTTGTTTGCGAGCGGACGTGAGCGTCGCGGTGCGCCCGTTCGCGCCGCGGGCAAATAATGGCGAAATCGATTTAGAATCTATAAATAATCGTTAAACGCGGCGCGCCGTGTTTCTCTCACCGCGAGCGGCGCGTGATCCGCTCCTTCGTCCGGCCACCGATTTCTGGCATTTATTATTATTTTCCTTGTTAATATTGTTATTATCGCCATCGTGACGCGCGACGCGCTCCGCGAATCCGCATCTGTCACTATCGTTTCCCACTATCGTCATTGTACGTGACGCGGAGATATCGCGCAGTTTCGCGTCCGTAGTTTCAGCCCGCAGTCTCGCTCCCTCGCACTCGATTTTACTCCGTTATCACGTGACACGCGGGCCGTCACGCGATAACGCGCCGTATCGGCCGAGAGGATAATCCGCAATGACCCCCCGGGTGACCCTCGCTCGCGGATCGTTCAAATCGCGCGCCCGGTTCCCGCCCGGTGCCGCCCCCCCCCCCCGAGATTCGGTGCCCCTCAAGGTTCCGTGCCACCGTCCGTGACGGGGCAAAAAATCAATTAGACGAAGCGCGAAACCGCTGACGACGAGCGCCTTTCTGTCCTCGGCCTCCCCGCACGCGCGAACGCGGGAATGACCCGCGAGAACTTTTAATCTCTCGGACGAGAGGAACGTCACGATATACAACATAATCGCCACGGGCCGTGCATTTTCTCTCCGTTCTCCCGAACTTGCCGTTCGCGACATAGCTCGGCTGACCTCTCGCTATTACTTCCGGTCGCGTTCGCTTGCTCCGCGCTTCTTAGGGCTTTAGCAAAATGGCTGACTTACATATAAGTTTAAAATGTTTTATGCTCTGAGTTTTTGTCTTAACGCGTTGAGTGCCGCGTGGGCCATCGGTAGCCCACATTGGACTTTCCGTTCAGGCCGTTTGCGCATATTACACGATATATTGTACTCTTCTTTTTGATAATAATGACTTTTCTAGTCATAAATATTATTTTATATATCTTATAAAAATGTATAATAAATAGGGTAACGCGTGGGTCATCGGTGGCCCACGCGGCGTGAGTGGAAAGTCACGTGAAATTAGTGCGGTACTCAACGTGTTAAGAAAGTCACAATAACTGTCTTGTGTCTAAAGTCTTAGGGCCATGGCACACAAAAAAACGTACGTAGTAAGACGAATCGACCAATCACAATTGAGACTTAAGAACGCCATCTTAAAACTCAAAACTTATGATTGGTCGAGTTCGCTTAAGTTTTACTGCGTACGTTTTTTTGTGTAACATGGCCCTTAAACCAGTGCTATCCAAGTTTCGTAATTTTGGGCTTAAAATTGAATTGTGTCGGTGTTCATGCCTATTGCCGTTTCTACTCCTTACTTCATAGCTGTTTTCTTGTGGCACGCGATTCTCGGTCTCAGGGACGAGACTAGTCTGAAATTGTTAAAAGCTTTGACGTGTATCATTCACTGTTTAAAAGTATGATATTACTAATATTATAAGATACTATTATTCTTAATATATATAATTATAAAAGATACATAAATATATATAATAATGCGCATATTAAGAATAACAGTATCTTATAATATTAGTAATAATATACTTTTAAACAGTGAATGATACACATCAAAAACTTCTGTAACAATTTCAGACTAGTCTCATCCCTGAGATCGAGCATCGCGCGCTACAAGAAAATAGTTATGAAGTATGAAGTGAGAAGTAGGAACAGCAATAGACATGTACACCGACACATTTCAATTCCAAGCCCAAAACTACAAAATCTGGATAGCACCGTCTTAAATAAAAAACAGTTTTATTTCTGATTGATGACATACCGCTGCATAATAACAAAAGAAGATATAAAATAGTATTTTGTGTTATTTAAGACAAGGATTTAAATCATAAAATATTGTCTTAAAATTACAAGTCAGCCATTCTGCTAAGGCCCGTACTTGTGATCCGCATTTTGTTACATATTTTTCTTTTTATACTATCTCAGGAAATTCTCTCTCCATCAAGAAAAGGAAAGATCTCTTCTGATCTCGGCGGATACTTTCTCGCTTTCCTTTCAGGTATTACAACGCGGTTAATACACAACTTTCCGTCGTTCTTTTTATTATTCCGCGAGAATTCCAATATTTCGGACATAAAGTGTTTCCAAAGTATTGTAACTTCAAAACGTGTCTGCGGAAAGCGAAATAAAATACCGAAGAAGGCGAGAGGGGAAAATAGAAAAATCGTGGCAAACATAGCTGAAGAAAACTTCTTGATCCTCTCATAAAAATCCGCTTTACTGACAAACGCGAGATATCTTCGTCATATTAAGAATAAGAGATTTCAGGAAGAAAATCACTGATATGTAATACATATCAGCGAAGAAAATGTTCAGTGTTTATTTAGTTGTTTCGAACTGTTTAGTTTGAGGGAGAACAGGAGGGGGGGGATAATTCGCCCCTGAATTCGCTCTTCTCTATTTTTAATAGCGGCGAAGACGTTTTGAGTAACTTAGTTAAGTAAAACGCTCTTAATTTCTCGTAATAAACTTCGTTCTCTTTCGTAATTCTTATCTAAATTATCCCCCTCTCTCGTATCTTTAATCTCTCCAACAATCGCCATTTTAACGATCGTAATTCTTGCAACAATAATCCTGTCTTATGATACTTATATTAGTTGTCTACACGGAAAGAACGGTTTTTTGCTGAAGTATCTAAAAATTTAGCCAGATACAGATCTGAAAATAATTTTGTTGGACCGAAATCGAAATAATTATGTAGGACGCTCTCTCAAGCTGGTTGCTCGAATGCCAAAACTTTTTGCAGCATTATCATTATGCTTGAGCGTCCTACATCATTTTAATGATCCAATATAATTTTTTCTAGATCTGTATTTGGCTAAATTTGCAGCCAAAATTTGCTTCAGCAAAACCGTTCTTTTTTGCGTATATTACCCCCAAACGTTATCGGTATCTTCTATGTGAACGCGCTTGTCTTCTTGTTTCCGCAGAGAGCACGAGATACGAGGGAATGACGGTAAGAGGTAGCCGACGAGCCGCCGCTAGGACAAGCCTGTGTCTGCTGGCGGCACTCGTGCTGTCCTGTGCCACAAGCGGCAGCAACAGGGCCCACGCGCTTCCGCAACCGCTCCCGGAACCGCTGCCGCCGGGCCTCTTCTTCGGCGATCCCGCGGACGAGGCGGAGAATATCGTGAGTATAGTACGTCAACACTGTGCACACGGAAAGAATGGTTTTGTATCTAAAAATTTAGCACAGATCTGAAAATAATTTTGTTGGACCATCAAAATAATTGTAAATAAAAATAATCTCAAGGTTCAGTAGATTAAAGACAACGAGGGTAAATAGGGCTAATGAGCCAAGCTAGTTTTTAGTGCTAATAAGTATATTATGATTTAAACGTATAACAATATAATGTGGTTACATCTACATATAAATCATATATATATGTAATTTTTCTTCCTCCCACAAAAGAATTCTGCCGTCTGATCATCAGCATCGGACCTTTCTTAATTTAACACAACAATCCTGATGGTCAACGACGCAATTCCAATTTTTAATCTTGAGACCCATCAGAATGCGTTTCCATACTTGACATCTCGACGAATATCTTAACGAGTTTCAAACCGTTGACCGTGATGCGCGCGACTAGTCTTGATTTGTATTGTATTTATTTAAATTTATTTTGATTTTTACTCTGTAAATTTCTATGATCCTACCATCGCACTGAAAATGACCTTATTACAGGTCAAAACGTTTGCGGAATCATTATACGTTTAAATTATAATATACTTATTAGCACTAATAATTAGCTTGGCTCATTAGCCCAAAATAATTGTGCAAGACGTTCAAGTTGCTCGCTAGAATGTCAAAATTTTTTGCAGCAGTATCATTACGCTTCAGCGCCCTACATAATTATTTTGATGATCCAACAAATTTATTTTCAAATTTGTATCTGGCTAAACTTTTAGATACTTCAACAAAACTGTTCTTTCTGTGCACGAACGACGCTTCTTCGCCACACAATCGACATTTGGCTTGAAGAAGCCATCGATCTGAGAACTAATACCGGTAGAATCTCGCCGAGTTCGCGTACTCGGGGTATTTTCCAGCAAAAAAAACACAGGTAGACACTTGTGTCCCGATATTGCCGATAAGGAACAGAGAATTCCTGAAGTCTCAAAAGTCTTTTCTATCCAATAACCAATCGTGTTACATTGTATCTACGTGGAAATTCTTCGCTGAAAAGTACTTACTGATACCACACGCGACCAATAAGGAGCCTCATTCGCTTTATTCGCGGATAAACGAAATATACACTTTGCGAGTATTGACGTAAAGTTGCGTTTCTCGCACATTCGTACATGGAAAGAACAGTTTTGCTGAAGTATCTAAAAATTTAGCCAGATACAGATCTGAAAATAATTTTGTTGGATCATCAAAATAATTATGTTTGATGCTCAAGTTGGTTGCTAGAATGTCAAAACTTTTTGCAGCATTATCATTATGCTTGAGCGTTCTAAATAATTATTTTAATAGTCCAACAGAATTATTTTCAGATCTGTATTTGATTAAATTTTTAGATACTTCAGCAAAACTTCTTTCCGTGTAGCATTGAAAATTAAACTCGGCGAAATCAAACGGGTGGCTCCAACCGTTCGAGACACACGAGAGTGTGTCTATACGGAGAAAACATTATAACGTATTAATTACATAATAACCCTATTATTAATTCAATTATTTCCTAATCATATCTCTCGATTCTTATTCTGCTCGGTTGCGCACAGATGCTGGTGGGCCGCCTGAAGCAGCTGATGGAGCAGAAGCACCGATTAGTCGAGCAGGAGCACGAGATCACCGACGAACAGATCGAGATCCAGGCGATCCTGGAGGCGAAAGCGCGGGTGCAACCACCGCCGGACTACTCCGCTGAGGAACCGGAAGCACTTCCGGAACCCGCGGCCATGATCCACGATCCACAACACCAGGGCAAACGACACGGCATGAACGCGGTCAGCTGTGAGTATCCCCCGCGTCGTTGTTTCTAAAAGGAGATGCGGACTCGAATCGAATCCCGAAAGGACATCCTACGTAAAAGGAGCGAGATATATTTGTGACAATAATCTCTTGTTTGAAAGGGAAGAAACGATAAATCACGCGGATGCAAATCTCAGTGCAGATTAAAATTAATTGATGAACGAGCGAGCTAATGAAGCTTAAATTAAACGATTTGCGGAAGTTTTACGGGGCTTTGTGGTAATGAGACGGAAAAATCAAGAGTAACGTACCGCGGAATGGTCGAGCAGGAATAAAATAAATAAAATACGAGAATAAAACGAGCACAAGATCCGAGAAGAATCTTACGCGAAAGCATTCTGCTAACGTGCCCGTTGCGGTGATATCTCTTGAGGAGATACGTTTGGGACTTTCGGGATCATTTCGGCGTATTCCCCGTCACTACGTGCGACCAACTCGGATCCAACCGTTAAACAGAATCAGGCTGTTATCACTTCTCCCGGGATTAGTCGACTGAATCCCGTGGATCGGCGGATTATGCCGCGCACGTTTCAAGAAGTCTCGTGGAGAAATTCTTTTTCATTTTTAGCAGGGAAGGAGGCCGGAAGTACGTTTCTCTTTATTTCGGGGTGGGCGTTGAGGGAAGATTCCGGAAAATCTAATCCTACGAATAAACTCTTCCCGGCGACGGACGTGCGTATTATATACACGTATATGCGGCAATCTGCGCCGCGTTCGATCGATCGAAGGCGATCATCGATGACAATTGATTGGAGCAATTGGCGCGTGACGCATTACGTGTCTTTCGCTCTCTCTCTCTCTTTCTCTCTTTTTTGCGCGTCTTTCTTGATTGATTCCTCGAAATTGATTCCTTGATTCGAATTCAAAAAGGAGATCGTAGATTTCCTTTTTTATTTAGACTGGGTAACAAATGATATTTGACAATTACGTTAAATACGAATGTAACTTTTTCTTGTGTTTTCATTTATAACAGAGCTAATTGATGTCTAAAAATTGTGTTTATTAGAACTACCAAAACAGTCAAAATGATGCGTTTGTAATTTTTTAAAATTTCTAAAATTTATAACAGTGCATTTTCTGAGATTTTTCATGACTTTTATTGCAATATGTAAATGATTAAATTGATTGATTTATACTTATCCCTTTTTATCAAATATATATATATAGAATATATTTAAATAGTAGAAATTAAACGTTGGTAGATCTAGTGTTAATATAAATGCAACTCCGAAAATATTAATATATTTAACACGCATGATAATAATTCTAGTATTCCGGATAGTCTTTTTATTTGAAGCAAGTAGGTGTGCAAGTTAATTCGCTGCTTTTAGTTTTAATCAATCTTAAGTTCAAATATTTTCCTCACTGCGACCTTAAAGTGTCATTCCTTGCGTCTACAACACGCCATATGACATGGTAAAGCAAGCAATCTAATAATGATCCAAAAAAATACGATGATCATCGATGAAGACATTAAATGTCTTGCATTGTATTAACATTTCAATCATTAAAAATGCGTTTTTAATTGCAAAAACGCAGCCGAGATGATTTCTCCCGCTCTTGGCGAAAATGCTATATAGCTCGACATAAAATACAAAAGATTTCATGAAGAAGATTTTGATTTGAGTGACCAATTATATCTCGCCCAATCTCACAAATTTGAAAGTGAAGAATTATAGTAGCTGCTAGATTAAAACTCCGCATAAACATAAGCAGAGCTCGCTGTACAACCTCAAGTCACTCGACAAACCATTTCTGTTAAGTTGTACCAAATAAAAAAAAATTCAAAAGGAGGATAGATAGATTAACTTTTTAACTGATCTTAAATTTGTTCGCTTAAGCACGAGTGCAACTTTCTTTCACAAACATTGATATATTTAATACGGGTGACAATAATTCGTACTATTTTGAAAGTACTTCTCATTTAAATTATTGATGTGCAATAAAATTGAGTTTCTTCATTTAAATACGCGAATGCCACTCCTTTACGAGTACATTAGCATTTCGATAGTTATTTTTTACTAGACTGCGGATGTTTATACATTTACAATATGTCAAAATATGCAAAGAAAATATGTCAAATATGCAAATATAATATATACAAAACACGTGCAGAAATATAACGACATGTGAAAGAAATATGTGGGATATGCAATAAATATATTGGAAATATATGCTATAATAATGTAATGTTTATTATTGTTCTTTTACAACTGGTTATATATTTGGAACGTCCAAAGCCACCAACATGCCGTATTTGTTGTCATTTCTTCAAGGAGAACTTGGAAATATGTACGATGTTTATGTACATTATCATTCTTAAATTTATCAATAACGAGATGTTTGAGGTAACATTTTTAGTAAATAATACTGGATTTTACGAAATAAATATGATAAACGTATATGCAATATCCTTTTGCATATGTTGTTAAAAAAATATGCTAAACATATGAATTATGCAAAATATGCAAAATAAAAAGTACAAGTTTAAAACTATCTAAAGACAAAACAAATTTCTGTCCATGTCCCACTTTATTATCAGTTTTCTATAAAAATAGGTGTTTGCATAAACATCCGCAGTCAGTTATTACTTTACAATTAATATACATGTAAGCAGTAGAAGTTATATTTGTTAAACGAAAGATGTCTCGATTGTCGTTGCATTATTGGAGCGATACGACGTTCACCGCGATGCGCGGCTGCGACAGCAGCGAATAACGTACGCGATTCGTGTTTCAGACATGTCCCTGTGCCACTTCAAGATCTGCAACATGGGACGTAAGAGGCAATCGAAGTAAATCTCCGTAAAAGGCAGTCGCGAGAAGTTCGAAACGGACAGCGGGCGCGGCGAGGAGCAGAGGAGCTAGGAGGAGACCTCATTGTGTGCTTTAAGAAAACATTAAGTAAAAGATCAATAAAACACAGCTTGCCACGGTCAATTGAGAATTGAAGTGAGGAAGATAGCAACGACGAGCGGTCGCGTTTTAGTTGTTTCAATCCTTGCTCTTCTTTCGAAACATCTCTTCATTAAAAAAAGAAAAAAAAAGGAAAGAGTCTCGGAAGCTTGTCGTCTCTAAAATTCAGTTGTCTTGGACACGTTCCTATCTTGAATTCGGCAATAAAAATAAACTAAAATATTCAATAATTCAAGAATAAACTAAAACATTATATTCTTTTCCGTTAGAAAAATCTGATCAAATAACGAAAAAGAGATGCAATTTGTGACAAGAGGAACGTGTCTATCGATAAAAAAAAAAGATTACCGTTCCTCCTTGCTATCCCTTCGGGACAATGATTGTATGACCAGTATTACACACACACACACATACACACACACGCCACGATGGATCTATGTGCGTTACAGCGCGAAAAGTGAATCACGCGAATCGCGAGATGCGCCAATGTGACCGCTCGACGAGCGCTTCCATTAACGAACGTCGATCCTCATCAATTCCTTCTCCTCCCATTACGACGAGGCACCGGAGCAAAACGTGACTGTGCGCAAAAAAAAACACTAACCGAAAAAAAGAAACGGAATATTCGTTCGAAATGTCCGAAACCGTCCTCGGCCGCCGGACGAAGGCACACCGTCCAACTAGTTCGGACGAGAGCTGCGCGAGCTGCCTGGACTACGATCGTCTGGAACTACCGAGATATTGAAAGACCAACGACGAGGTACTATTAAGTAAGGATCACGCGATTATATACAAGATTACGATACGCGGAGAGACATGCGATCCGGAACTGATAATGAACAGCGAAATAATTTCATTAGCAATTGTATACCGCCACCGTCACAGTATTTCTATTCTCACAAAACCACAATGCTAAAAAGAATTAATAAAAATCGGATGTCCGGATTGAAATTGTTATAACACCGTGTATTATGGTATTTTATTTTTATATAATGCATAATTTTACCGATAATACCGGTATTATAGTGTTATATTACTGAGTGTCAACGGTATCATAAATTGATCGGATCTGTAGTGTACTTCTTGATGCCTATGTCTCACAAAAAGAAATACAAGAAAGAAATGACATACCTAAGTTAACGTGTATGATAACAAAATTGTAATTAATTAAAATTGTAAATTTATACTCGTTATCTTTTTGTAGGATGTACATCAAGAATACGCTACATCTGATTGATTTTGATAATATCAATGTTCAGTTAATATAATAATATTTATGTAACTGGTATATATATCGGTATAATACCGATATTACTGAAAATTTATATCGATATCAATCAATCGCGGTTTTTATTTCGACTGTTGTATAAAACCGACAAATATTTTGACAGCATTTTCAATTCTTGAATGCGTTACATTGTCAATTAATTAATACGTGGAAACAACTAGTTTCTACAGAAATCAGTTATAAATATATCAATATACATTGTGTAACAAATATTGAGCAATCTTGCAAATTGCAATGTAATATTGTAGAAACATCGCAAAGGCGCGGAAATGAGAATTTCCAACAAGATTAATATTGGAAGCTTGATGGATATTAAAAATGTAACGAGAGATCTCATAATATTATCTTCTCCCTTACGTATCAAACATGATCCCGCATTTCTAAAAAGAAGAAAGATAGAGAAAATAGGGTGAGAAGTCTTAAAAGATTCCGACCGCGCTGATTTCAATCTGAACAAGATTGCGAGAGATATACGAAAAAAGCATCCGAGTATAAGCTAATAATTTATTAATTCGATTATATTTCGAGGAACGATTTCGATTACACGATTGGATATCTGGAATGCCCGGTGAACCCAAGAATAGAGGGCAAAAAAAACGTATATGTCTCTCAGAATCAGAGCTCAATTTAGTTATTAGTCTCTTAGACTAATAACTCGATTTACGAGACAGATATCTCGATTTAACAATAGATTTTACGAGAGGAAAACCTGTATTACTCCTCTTTACGAAACGGAAGAAAAAAAGAGAAAATGTAAACAAAAAAAGCATCGCTTCGGTTTTATACAAATAACCGATTAAACCGATCGAAACTTTAAAGTCGGAACCTACTTAATGATACCTCGTCGATGGCAAAATACGAGTAATTAAATAGTTCCTTTTCTTTTATGTAAAATCATATTGTCCGTTTGGAAAGATGGTGTCAATTAAATAATTGGGCGATTAAGTAAGCAATTATTATTTTCGGCGAGAGGTAGTATATATTGTTGTAAAGATTTGAGAAAATTTATGAAATAAATGAAAATAAATACGATTTATGCCGAAAGTAAATGGTTTATATATTTACCGAATATTGAAATATTCCTAATAATGTTGCAGATAGATTAGCCATTGGTCCCAAGTTTTCCCTATCACAAGCTCTATTATTGGTAGAGATCGTTCAGCATAGCAAGCCATCAACTTAGTAATGTCTGAACGATTGCAATAATAAAGATAATCCCCGAGAAGAACGGAAATGGATTAAAAAATGTAGCGAGTTCCAAGATTCCTAATACAAAAATAACACCTTGAATTTTTAAATCTTACTTTGCATAAAATGGCAGGCTTTATTTCGCGAAAAATTATTTTCATAATTAACTTGGCAGATGAATTTCCGAGGGGAAAATTGTCCGGAGAGCTCTTTCGGTTTTCCGAACGTTGATAGAGATAAAGACGCCGCCCCATTAGAAAGCAGCATAAGAGAGAACAATGTGCAAGATTTCTGCTATGCTGGATGATATATATATATAGGCACTTATATATGCCAATCAATGAACGAAAAGAAAGAAAAGAAGAGGAAGAGAACTTGACTGTGCGCCAATTATTTAATCGACACCAATCGATTTCTCGGTCGCGCCTAATAGATCGAATAATAAGCGACAACGAGAGACGCACTATCAAAAGTAAGAGAAAAGAAATAAAGAAGAAGCCGAATTACGAGAAAAAGCTCTCCTCCTCGCTTGCGCCCGCGCGCGAACGCTCTCGCGACGTAAAAATTTTCTCTAGCACTAACGGACTACGCGCAAAGATTTCGTGAGGAAAATCAGTGAGGTAACAAGAGGACGATGGAATGTCGCGACGTTTCACGATGACACGCGGGATCCGAAACGCGAAATCGTCAGGGTTGGGTAGTAACTAGTTAAAAAGTTAAAAGTTAAATAATAAAGTTAAAAAGTTAATAACTTTTAACTTAACTTAGTTAATTTTAAATGAGTTAATTTTTAACTTCAATTAGTTTTTTTTAAAGATATTAACTTTAACTTATTAACTTTTTTATTAAGTAAAAATTTTTATCTATATGAAAGAAAAAAATTATTAAAAAAATACATTCCCAAATAAAATAATATATTTCTTTGTTATTTCATATAAATTTAATTTATAAATAGAATATTAAATTTATTTGATAATTTATATTATATTTGTTTTGAATAATCTAACTTTAAAAAATTACGACATTCTAATTTAATATAAATAATTTTTGAAAATTAACTTTTAATTTAACTTAAGTTAATTTAATCTTAATGTAACTTTTAACTGAGTTAGTTTTTCGTTTATGTAACTTTTAACGCAACTAAATTAATTTTATAAGCTATTAATTTCAACTTAATTTAGCTTTAAAAAAATATTAACTTACCCAACCCTGGAAATCGTAGACACGAACAGGCGGCGAAAAAGCGATCTCGATCGCGCGCGGTCCAAGTTAGAATGCGAAAGCTATGGACACGGCCTCGTCTATATTTATTATTATTATTATTATCACTATTACTATCGCCATTATTGTTACTGTTCCTTAGTTGAATTAAGCCGAAGAAATGCGCGTGCCGAATCCTTCCTCGAGACACCGTAGTATTTTGCACGATGTAGTCAATTAATACAGTTTGCCAATAATACCCTATTACTTCAATTCGCCATGAGTGATACATTTCGAGTATATTTCGTGAGAAAAGGTGCTCTCTAAATTTCTTGGAGTGAAATCTCACTCCAAAGTGTGAAAATACTGCCACTTTGAAATTTAGAAAGTGACAGTGTTTTCATTCGCTTGGAGTGAATGTTCACTCGTTTGGAGTGCAATTCACTCTTAAAAAACTAGAGTGGTGAAGGAGGGCATCCGCGTTCCTTCGTTATTTATGAATCGCCGCGCCGGGCCGTTTCTTCGAGAGAAACGCACCGCTTTTTATTTATTTAACTAACGCTAACGAATATTTCGTAAAGCTTCGTGGTATTATCTCATCCCCCTCCCCTTCTTCTTCCATCTGCGAATTAATCGAATTCTCTTGCGTTTAATTCGTAACCTGCCGATGCTTCCTTTTTCTCCCATCTTTGCATGTCGATTGAGCGCACCTTTGCGGCTCCGATTCGTTTGGGGACTCGAACGAGAAGGAAAAACAAAAGGAAAAAGAAAAGAAAGAAAGAAAAGGAAACGTCCCCCATTATACGACGCGCGAATCGGCGCATGTACCTCGCGCAAATAATGCTAACGATAATAAACTGTATCATCAGAACTTTCCTCGTTTATTTATCCCGACGAAACGTTCCTAGGAGATCCGCTCAAAATATTCCTCCCTCTCTGCCCTCCTGGCGATATATTCATTTAAACGAAAAGCAACATACATATTTCAGCGAAACGGAGTTGCTCGCTTCGAACGGTTTTTGCGATCGAGAAAAAGAATTACATACAGCAGCGAATTCGCTGTTTTATGACGAAAATCGAACGTCTTGAAGATCGAAGTTGCAATTCTTTTTTTTTCGATGATATTAAAGTCACGGTTGGACCTTTACATATGTAAAATATGGCAGTTTACATTTAGCGTAGATAATATAAACTATGTGTATGTAACATGTCATCTATGTAGACAATCAGTAATTTATGAATTATCATACATCGGAGATTTGCATTTCGATTTCAGTTGCAATTATTATTAAATAATTATATTTAATATTTTATAATTAATCCTAAAGTTAAATATGTTTATTATTTTATAATTTAATTACTCTTCCATTGCATTATGCTACCCAATTTATAATAGTTTACATTGTTTATTGTGTACATGGAAAAAGTCCGTGTAAACATCACGTAGATAATTAATATGTAAACAATCTATGTAGACGTAATCTTGAAATCTACGGCACAACCCTGATTAAAGTTAATGTTAACGTTTCGCGAATATCACGATAACGGTAAGTAAATTTCCGAGAATGACGTTTGGAAAAGAAGCGTCTAAACTCTGAAGAATTGAACAAGCGCGCGAGCAAACGAAGGTGCATCGTTGCGCCATCTACGGCAGCGATCGAAAGCAAAACGGGAGAAAAAGGTAAGCACGCGGACGATAAATACACGCAGCTGCTTTATCGACGGAGATAATTATGATTTTGCGCTCCTCGCTCGCTTTTCCGTAATCCACGAAGAATATACATATAAAAAATATTCAGGATTAGGAAGTAACGCCGTTACTTGTAACGCCGTTACCGTTAAAGTTACTTTTTGTAACAAACTGGTAACGACGTTATATTTTTTCATTAGTAACGATGACAGTAACGCAGTTATACTTTTTGGATAACGGTAAAGGTACGATTTCATGCTGACGCTCGACGCTGGATTCGAGCGTCAAATCTGGTCACGTGATAAATTGACGCTCGCATATTTGATGCTATTTCCCCTCCCACCGATTGAGTCGGTCACGTGACCAGATTTGATGCTCGAATTCAGTGTCGAGCGTCAGCATGAAATCGCACCTTAATGAATATTATCGTTACTTTTATTGTTACTTTGCATACGTATAATACATATCGAACACAATACATAAGACACAAACAAGTTTTAAAAAAGAGGAGCGTAAAGGCCATAAAGTCCTTATATCAGACTATAGATTGAGATTGGGATTGGATTGGAATTTGACCAATCGGAAGAAAGAAAACCAATAACAAGTTCAGTGAACTTAACTTTGATTGGTCAAATTCCAACCCAATCCCAATCCATAGTCCGATACGGGCTTTAGATTTAATCGTATTATTGCGATTAATTGCAACCACTCATAAGTATTGTGTTGATTTGGTTAATTAACAATAACGTAGGTAACCGGATATCATTTTATAAAAAGTCATCAAAATTTGGTTAAAAAGTAACGAAAAATGTAATGATTTATTACTTTTTGAATAACGATAACAAAAAATAACAAGTTACCTTTTTCAATGAGTAACGATCCAGATAACAAAGAGAATCCAAAAAGAATTCTTTTTGAATTTTCGAATTATGAAAAATTAATTTTTTCCATCCCAAAAAAAAAATTCTGTTCTAAAACACTGTTAAGAGTTTTAAAAAATTTACTTTTATGTCATCAATTTTGAGCCCTTTTTCAGATACAAAAAGAATTTTTCATACTCTATAACAATCCTACGTAGCACAGCAGCGCGTGCAAAGCGCTTTGAAAGCGCTTTTGAGAGGATATAACCCTGGATGGGATATTACCATAAAGAAATTCTTTTTGAGTTCACACACACACAAACACGTGTGTGTATGCGTGCGTGCGTGCGTGCGTGTGTGTGTGTGTGTGTGTAAACAGATTATACTAATTCATAAAGAATTTAGAAATGTGATTCCTTTTTGGATTCATCACTTGAGCTATATCTGGGGAATAACGGTAACGAGTTACTTTCCCAACCCAAAAGTAACTTTCCCAACCCTGCGAAAAAATATATAAAATACAGTAACCTTTAGCTTTTCTTACACCTCCTCTACAATGCGAGTCTCAGATGGTCTCAGAGTTGTAAATCGTAAGAAATTGACCAATCACAATCGAATGTGAGGAGAATAATTGACTGAGATTGGTCAATTTCTTACGACTTACGACTTTGAGACCATCTGAGACTCACATTGTAGAGGAGGTGTTATTGTTAGATCTACTTTACTAAAAGTTTTCATTAAAACTTAAATGACGAATTCTGGAGTAAAATCTTCAGCTATAGTTAGCGAGACGCTTATAATATAAAATAATGTATATCCCAGACAGCACAGGATATCCTATGATCATCCGTTTTGTGTCCATTTCTTGTCTTCTTCTTCTTCTCTGTTACGGCACCCGAACCCCTGTAGGGGCCGATACGGCCGTGTAATAAATTCCATTTCTTGTCGGGATGTCCATGGACCTTATAAAGATATCCATATAGGATATATTTGTGAACACTATAGGAATATCCCAAAATGGACAAGTTTGTATGTCCATATAATATCCACTACATCCGCGAGTAGAGACCCTTTACTAGTAAAGAGTTTCTATCCGCGAGCAATACGTAGCACCATCCCCACACAGCACACGATATTGCGATATCCACTAGATATCCGAGGGATCGCAATATGTCCAATTATATATCTCAAAAACCGTAGGATCTCCATGGGATCGCATTATGTCCAATTGGACATCCGGATCACTCTGGGATATCCTCAGGATAAAGTGTGCTGTGTGGGCCTGCACCACCACCGCGGAGTTCGGTAAAATACC
>NJRP01000369.1:109626-127906 GCA_003063835.1 Aphaenogaster floridana
GATCTTAAATATAAGAACCGACTATGAATACCGCCCATAGTTATTTAAGACCGTCTTAAGTTCAATCTTAAGATGTCATGAACCAATCACAGAACCGTGTTACCATCTTAAAACATTACTTAAGACGGTCTTGAAGACTATGAATACCGGCCTTTAGATAGAATCAAGTTAACGTCTAATTCAAACGTAACGATCCGAAAATACACAACCAAAATTTAATATTGCGTGCGAGATAAATAAATCCTGTAAATTACATATTATTAAACAATCAAATAATTAAATAACCATTTATTAAACGAAAAATTCATAATTCTATTCGTTAAAAATGGTTTTACTCAACATTAATCGATGTTAATAATCAATTAAGTTAATCGGAGCTTCATCGAGTTATCTTAAATAACGTTTAAGGCCCAGTTCCACAATCTCCAGTTAACTTAACCGGCCGGTTATTCCATTGGAACCATTTGACCAATCGCATTTGTCGTTAAGCAAAATTAACAAATGCGATTGGTCAATTCCAATGGAATAACCGGCCGGTTAAGTTAACTGGAGATTGTAGAACTGGGCCTAAATAAAGCATAATACGTGATGTTGATTTTTATCTTCGCATTGACGTTGCCAACATGAGAAAGAATGGAAGCACAATGTCCATTCAATCGAGAGAAATATACATATTGGAATTTGGAATTGCACACGCCCAATAAAACATCTCGAATGCGTGAATCTTGCAAATTACGTATTATTAAACAACCAAATTATTACATAATTAATTATTAAACAACTAAAAGTTCATAATTCTATCTGTTAACAGAATGGTATTATATTCAACATGATTATTTTCTTTTCTCGGGAGATTTTGAGGCGCGTTTGCAACGAGGCCGAACTCGGCTAACTTCGGCGATAAAACCGACCAATCCGCGTCGCGCGTGAACGTAGCCGCGAACGGACGAGACGCGGCGTGACGCGACGCGAGAAACGGGAGAAGCGAACACTCCCTACGGAGTGTTGCGTGC
The DNA here is from genome assembly GCA_003063835.1 of Aphaenogaster floridana. Lineage (NCBI taxonomy): Eukaryota > Metazoa > Arthropoda > Insecta > Hymenoptera > Formicidae > Aphaenogaster > Aphaenogaster floridana. Next base: position 110,640 of record NJRP01000369.1, read on the forward strand.
GCGTCGGTGCGTTCGTTTGATGGATTGCCATTTATGGTGATCCCGAGTGACGACCAGGGGAAACATCAACCAAACATCACGCTCGGTGATGCTGTAAGACAACACGAGGGAGAAAACAAAAGGAAGGAGGAAAGACGCTCCGTCTCGCGAAAATAAGTAAGCACGCTTTTCTCTCGGCGCTTACGGCACGAACTGCCGCCGCTTATCGTTCGTCTCTCGCGCGCGCGATCGTCGGGGTGATGATGCTCGGCAAATATAAAGATGACGGCATCGCCGTCGTATGAATAAGCGACGGTGTTCGCGTGGAGGGTGCGCGACTAGGTGCAGTCCCCGGCCGATCGTCCGACCCGATCGCGACCCTCTCGTTTCGCGTTGAGACGGTTCCCCAGAAATGGGAGCAAAATCGTACGTAATCCAAGTCGCTCCATCCTGTCAGCCCCCGCTGAAAACCCTCCTCGATACGGAGTCCTCTCTTGGCTCTTTCGCCTGTCCAGCTGCTTTTCTTATTCTAACGCTGTATTAACTGTTTTTAATTTAAGTTCCTTACCTCCTTTTTTTTTATTAGTTTTTAATTATTTGTCCATGCGGATGTCTTTTGTTGAATTAAAAGATTTATTGTCTTACCTGTAATCTTGCAGAATATTTGGCAGCTCTGTTGCCCCACTCTGTCAGCCTCTACTGAAAATCCTCTACTCGACACAGAATTCTTTTTTGGCTCTTTCGACTGTCCAGTTACTTTTCTTGTTCTAACGCTGTGTCAACTGTTCTTAATCTAAGTTCCTTATCCTCTTTTCTTTTTTTATTAGTTTTTAATTATATATCCATGCGGATGTCATTTGTTGAATCAAAAGATTTATTGGTTTACCTGTAATCTTGCAGAATGTTTGGCAGCTCAAGATGGATCTTTGTATTGGGGGTGCTAGCAGCGAGCCTGTCAGTCTCGATCGCTCAGGCCTATTATCCTCCTCCAGAGAGATTGATCGGCATGAATCCTTGTATTAGTAAACAGACATGCCACGAATGTATACAGACTCCGCACTGCGCTTGGTGCGCAGCACCAGTAAGTCTATATTGGTTTGATTAAAAATTCTTATTTTTTTCCTTTATGTATCTCTTTTGCTAATAGGAAGATGAATAAATTTTCAGATAATTGATATTTATATTAACATTAATGTGATATTTGATGTGATATGGATTCAAAAGCAGCTTTGCTTTTGCAGAATTTCTCAGAGAAAAGGTGCTTCCTCCCGAATATCAATACCAAAATATTTGCAACATGTCCTCCCGAATATACGTGGAATCCAGACAACGTCTTCAGCATGCTGCGACACCGGAATTTAACAAAGGGTGGTTATGGCGCTGGGGGTGGCGGAGGAGGAGGGGGATATGGTAGCATCGAAACCTCGTACTCCAACTTTTCGTCTTCCAGCTCATCTTCTTCGCATTCTCATAAGGAAAGCTGGGGCGGTAGCGGAAGCAGGAGGCAGGAGGCCGTGCAAATGTGGCCGCAAGAAGTCAATCTGAAACTCAGAATAAGTAAGCTATTATTGCTGTTTAAAGAATTATAATTGTGAATATTTTAACGATATATGTAAATTTGTTTCAGATGAAGCTTATAGAATGTCCTTCGCTTATTCTCAAGCGGAAGATTATCCTGTCGATCTCTACTACCTTATGGACCTGAGCAAATCCATGGAGGACGACAAGAAAAAACTGTCTGACTTGGGCCAGTTATTGGTCGAAAGTATGAGCAAGATTACGAGCAATTTTCGTCTGGGTTTTGGTAGTTTCGTCGACAAAGTCGTGATGCCGTACGTTAATACGGTGCCAAAATCGTAAGTCTCGAAATAAGTTGGAGCAAGTATATTGTGCTGCCACCAATGTGCTAAACTCATTTTCTTTATTATTTTTAATCTCAGTCTTATCGAACCGTGTGACGGTTGCGCGGCACCTTATGGGTACAAGAACATCATGAGGCTTTCTCAGGATACGAGCAAATTTGCGGTACAGAAATATCCATAGATAAACATAACACACGTATAAATTTTAGATCGAGTATAAATCTAATTTTTAAACTGCACAAATTTCTAATTTCAGATTAATTCTACATTCTAGTTTTCTAAATTCAAAAAAACTAGATTCTAAATTAAAATTAATAAAAAATCTTATCAATTTTTGTAGAGAAATGTCTTTGTTTACAGGGATTAGTACGCAACGCGTCGGTGTCTGGCAACCTGGACGCGCCAGAGGGTGGTTTCGACGCAATCATGCAGGCGATAGTTTGCCGGAATCAGATCGGCTGGCGCGAAAAGGCACGCCGGCTGTTGGTATTTTCGACGGATGCCGGTTTTCACTACGCGGGCGATGGCAAACTGGGTGGTATTATTAAACCGAACGACGGTCTTTGCCACCTGGACACAGGTGGCACATACACTCATTCGTCTCTGCAAGACTATCCGAGCATCTCGCAGATCAATCTGAAAGTGAAGCAGAACGCAATAAACATCATATGGGCAGTCACCGAGGAACAGATCAATGTCTATAAGAGACTGATGAAGCATGTGGAAGGTTCTTTCGCCGGCAAACTTTCGGACGATTCCAGCAATGTTGTGGAACTGATCCGCGAACAGTACGATGCTATCTCGAGCTCGGTGGAGATGAAGGACACAGCCAGCAGCGCAGTTAAGGTGAAATACTTCTCAAGCTGCTTGGGCACTGGGTCCACGCCGGTCGAGACGTCGAAATGCGATGGTCTGAAAGTTGGCACGAAAGTGGAGTTTACCGCGGAGATCGAGGTTACCAGCTGTCCGGCCAACAGATCAGAATGGAAACAGAAGTTTGACATTTATCCGGTAGGCCGAATCATTATGCGCATGAGATTGATCAATTACAATCTATACACCGTTCAGTATTTATTTTTATATTTTTTTCTATTTTTATTTTTATATTGTTTCCTCATAGAGGAAGCTTTGTTTTTGTGAAAAATGCTTTTTTTCAGTTTTCAATGCCAATGTGTTTTGACTGTTCTAAAATGTCGAAAAAAGCTTTTTTTGAATACATTTTTTTCAGTTTTTAAAGCCAATGTGTGTAGAATGTTCCTAAACGTCGATAATTTACATTTTTACCAAATGTCTGTTTGTGTGTGTGTGCGTGTGCGTGTGTGCGTGTGTGTGTGTGGATCTTCTTGTTGCTGTAACTTCCGCAATTTTTGAGATATCGGGTTGCTTTTTTTTTTAAACGAAAGAGAATTTTTCAAGAAAGATTCCTATTGAATTGCGCGATGATCGGTAAAGGGGTTCTTTTTGCGCTCATATTTTTAAATTTTTGAGAAATGTCCGTGGTTGCTCTAACTTCCGCAATTTTTGAGATATCGGGTTGCTTTTTTTTTTAATCGAAAGAGAATTTTTTAAGGAAGGTTCCTATTGAATTGCGCGATGATCGGTAAAGGAGTTCTTTTTGCGCTCATATTTCTAAATTTTTGAGAAATGTTCGTAGTTGCTCTAACTTCCAAAAATGTGGAGATATCGAACTGATTTTTTTAAATCAATAGAATATTATTAAAAGAAAATTAGTATTAGTATTGAATTTAGAGTCAAATTATTTGTAAAAAAAGTGTGCAAATTAGGAATTTGCACAGTGCTTCCTCATCAATTTATTAGTTGGTTCACAAAGCTTCCTCCATGAGGAAGCCAAACTAAAAAAAAGAAGAAATAAAAAAACTTCCTCATAGAGGAAGCTTTGTGAACCAACTAATAAATTGATAAGGAAGCACTGCAAATTCCTTATAATTTTTTTTTTATTGTAATCGTGCGACTTTCCCAGGTCGGTATCAACGAGACTCTCACGGTGAATCTGGAGATGTTGTGCGACTGCAAGTGTGAGCGTGAAGGTCAAATGTACGAAGAGAAGTCACCTGAGTGCATGGGTGTGGGCACGCTCAAATGCGGCGTCTGCGAGTGCTACGACGGATTTTTCGGCAAACGCTGCGAGTGCAGCCCGCACCAGGAACTAACTGGCTTCGACAAGCACTTCCAGTCGTGCCGTCCCGACAACACCACTCTCGTAGACTGCTCCGGCCGCGGTACGTGCGCCTGCGGCCAATGTGAGTGCGAGGAGCGAGAGAATCCGGACGAGGTATTTATATATATAAAATCGCTGATTTAGAATTTAAAGTCAAAATTTCAAAATTTAGAATGGCGGACTTCAAATGTTAGACCCAAAACTTAGTCAAAATTAAATCAAATTAATCAAATTTTGGAGTTTTGGATCCATCATTTTGAATTTTGCAATTTTGACTCGAAATTCGGATTCAACGACCCTAAAAACCTTTAAATATCATTTATCGGCTATATCTGACAAAATTTTTTTCTTGCCACACTGAGCATAAACAGTCCATTCTGCTTGCCAACAAAGTGGTTAACTCAAGAAACTTATTACTTGTAATATCTTAAGCAACAATATTTACACTCAGTAGAAGATATATAAAAAATGCATAAGAAAATATATAAAGAAAAGAAAATAGATAAAATTAGAAATGAGAGAAACACAAAATAGAAATAAAATAATAATAAGACGGTGCTAAAATCGTAAATCAACATACTGATAAGTGTAATTATGATAATAATATTCGCATAGTGAACGTTTGTGGCATCACAAGAACTAATATTCTGACAGATAATATCGGGACACTTTTGCGAGTGCGACAACTTCTCTTGCGATCGTGATCAGGGTAAGCTCTGCTCTGATCATGGCACTTGCGAGTGCGGTCAGTGCGTCTGTAATTCTGGCTGGACCGGCCCGTCCTGCAATTGCAGATCTTCCAACGATTCTTGCATCGCCCCGGGAACCACAAACGGTGTGCTTTGCTCGGGCCATGTAAGTATGTGACAGCAAATAGGCCATACTTACTATTTAATCTGTCTTTTCTGACATAATTTTAATATATTACAGTTAAATTTAATAATTATGTTTACACTCACAACTATTTTAATAATTAAACAAGAGAATTATCGACGGCATCGCGACAAAAAGGTGTAAGTGACAAAAATCTGAAAATGAAATTATTATGGAAAACAGGTCGTAAGAATTAAGCCTTGCATCTAACACTATAGTTATATTCACCAAAAATTCGAGAATCGTTAATTTTATTACTATAGTTAATAAAAAAAAATTGCACCTTGAGTAACATTTTTTTTCAATTTTCTCAATCTCCTGTAAAATTTGATAAAAGTCGCTTATGCCTTTTTGTTGTGACGATGTCGTTATGTAGTCACATTAAAAATATTACAAAGGCTAGGAAATTTTTCACACACAAGACGCGTCTCTTATCTTCTTTATAAAGGGCGATTGTGTCTGCGGAGAGTGCATTTGTCACGAAGAGGGCAACATTCGATATTCCGGCAAACACTGCAACAAGTGCCCGACCTGCCCGAGCCGCTGCGAAGAGCTGAAGCCCTGCGTGCAGTGCCAGATGTACGGCACTGGGAACTACAGCGATCCAGAGGAGTGTGCGAGAAACTGCAAAGAATTCGTGCCCGAGGGCGTGGAGACGGTGATCGTTGACGTGGACAACGACGAGGTGCCGTGCTTCGGCACGGACGAGGACGACTGCAAGTACAACTTCGTCTACTACTACAATGAGACTAATTGCCTGCAGGTGCGCGCTCAGAACGAGCGTGAATGCCCGCCGCAGGTATACATGCTTGGCATTGTGCTGGGCGTGATCGCAGCGGTAGTTTTGATCGGTCTCGCGTTGCTACTATTGTGGAAGCTGCTGACGACTATACACGATAGACGAGAATTCGCCCGATTCGAGAAGGAGAGGATGATGGCCAAGTGGGACACGGTACGATTCGTATTTCTCGTATTATAAATCATGACTAGATTGAGATTTTAAGAATTAAACTTTGGCCTCAAACCAATTTTTACTGCAAATAGAAATCTTGAGTACCAGGACAAATTCATAATTAATTTTTCGAAATAAGGTATAATTTAATAAAAAGATAACATAATGAAGTAATTATCAAAATCTTAGATAGAATTTTTGTTAGATTTATTCTATGTTAATTATTTTAATTATTATTCTATGTTAATTATTTTAACATCCTGGCTGAGGTAATATTTTTCGCAATAATTTCTTTACAGTTTTCGGGGAAGGGAAGATCTTATAGATGCTTATTACCATAAAAAATTATTAAAATTCTGCTCGTTAAATGAACCAAAACCCGTGGTCGCTAACGTAGTAAGAATATTTCTAATTAATCAATTTGGCCAGTTGTCGAATATAATTTACTTTGATTTGTTAATTATTTTAATTATTATTCTGTTAATTATTTTAATTATTATTCTAATAACGTTTTCCTTTTTTGCTCGCTTTACAGGGAGAGAATCCGATCTATAAACAAGCGACTTCTACCTTCAAGAATCCGACCTACGCCGGGAAATAACGCGTCTCGAAAAGAGGAGAAGATAACGTGAGATTTTCAAGAAAGAATCGCATCGTCACTGCGACGTGACGTGATTTCAAATAATTTGCAAACAATTGCGAGTGCCGACACGCGCGCGATTCGATAAGTCTCGAACTTAGCAAGAGTTTGAATCACGCGAAAGCCTCGACGGCATAACAAGATCTAAAGCTAACGTTTTAGCGTATATAATTATTTAAAGGAACTAATATTTAAATATATATACGGTATAATCTATTTTTTTGTTGAGATATTTGTAAAGAACGACTTAATACTGCCATATAACCATAGACTGCATTACGGATGCGTGCATGCGCGTGAAACGCGCTATTTGTTTACAAAGTCGTAATGTTACATTTTATCGCGATCACGTTTTAAGAATCACGCTAGTTAGGCTAATTCTGAAAATCAAGTGCCTTTAATGTCATGGTGCGCTTGCATATTAACTCTTGTGTTTTTTTTTACATTATGATATGCATAACGATATACCGGATATTGTTGTGTGAGATATAATTCGAAGATGGATTCAGAAGAGAAACAATAAGAGAAAAGTTCATATATGATTTATTTCGCTTTGATGCGTCAGCTATTCTCTATATCTATCGCGTTATGTGCATATTACTATTTTTGTATTAGAATAAGTTTCCGTTATCACATTCAAGATAAAGAACATTGCTCAGCAAATTTTAGAAAACTCCTGTAGTGGCCGCGTGTGCCTCTATAAGCGGCAGCCTGGCACCACTTGGTTGCTGCGCGCACACGAGTGTGCTTTCTTGCAAAAGTACTCGGTCACAATAACATATAAACAAGTTCGGCAAAAACATCTAGTGGCCGGACGACTACACTATCATCGACAACATTGATCCAGCACACATAGTGGAGTCGCCATCCGACACAACACAATGAGTCGTGGATGGTATTTTTGGGAGAAACGTTCACAACTTCACTTTGCACACATAGACATCCGATACATACGAGAACCATGTAACCAAACTACAAACTATTAGAATTTCGAGTGCTACGTAATGTTTTTTTCAGAAGAACAAAAGACTCATAAAGTGCTACGAACATAGCTCTTCTTAGTCAGCAAAATTATACGTCGGATATATGAAACTTAAGCATTTACAAGCATTTCGAGATAATCGGTTAGCTCAAGAATTATTGAAACGCGAGAGTAGCTGTAATTCCGGGAAGGAATTAACGAAGCGAAATAGATCGTACATGAATCTTTTATTTATTCTCCAATGCTGGATCCATTTCGAAACATGTCGCACATATTAAAGTACGTTTTGTACTATATCATATTTACTATACAGGGAAAGAAAGCATTATTCTTTTTTTCGATCAGAAACGAATAACTGTCAAAGAGATTTTACCAGTGCAATCTGTAAGGTATACTTCACGCAGCGAATTTTGACGAATTTGCATTTACCTGCGAATTTTTCATCCTGTAATGTAATTGTTTTAATCGTTAGAGTGTATTTTTGCGCAACTAAGACTCGAAAGTGTTTATAGGAAATTGTATAAATGTATAAAGTACTGCCCGATCCGAGTAGAAGTAAGTTTACTCCGTGTTATAACGTTAACACGATGATAATAACTGCACGATTATGACTCGCGTATTATTTCGTAAAAAAAATATATATATATGAAGTTATATATATGTATACATACATATATATATAGGATGCTCCTTAATTAAATGTCAATTTTTTACGGGGTGAATTTAGAAACCGGTGCAAGAAAAGATGTCAGGTGAGGCTTTATTTTCCCCGAGTCGTAATAAATTAAAGAAAATTTTTTTAATATATTAGGACGTTACAAAGCGTGCGCGTTATATATTCTCGAGTACTATATATTTTAAATGACATAATTATTGACATAATTTATTGAATGAAAAAGAAACTCAGAATTCACATTGATTTGACAGCCGCAAACGACACATATGAAGTAAACCGAGATGCGACAATGCAATAGTCAATCGGCATTACAGGAAAAAAAGGCTTCAACGTTTCGAATAGTTTCGATATATTCGAGTGCTTGATAATATGCCTTTTTTAAAAGAGGATCCTATTTTCGTTGTAATTTTTTGAAGACAAATAAGAAGCTAGAGTATTTCAGAATTGGAATTTTTCCACACTCTCGAAAAATCAACAAAGTTATTAAAATATTTTTCGACTGAAAGCAAAACGCGATGAATTCAATTCAAATTTGAATCTGAATTTGATTCAAAAATTTCGAACCTTCCAGAAGATCATAATTCGGAAAAGGTAAATCGAATTGAAGTTAGTTGCGATTTTGAATTTCAAGGGTTATGTTCGCGATAGGTTTGTTTTTTATTGCACTGGACTGTACTAGAACTTTCGCTTTCGCCAAATTTCAAACATATATATATATAAGTACAGAGAATGTACACTAGTACAGCTATAAGAAGAAATTTGAAACAGATTTGATGTTAGAATGATGTAAAGCAACTCATTTCGGTTTGATTCTTTTTGAATTATAATTTCCTGAAGGGCGCGAAAATTGAATCGGATTTAGTTCGCGTTTTTTTTTTCTTAAAATATATTCTCCTGATAACTCCACAGATTTTTCGAAGATATCAAAAGACGCGAGTTTCAACCCTCGTCTAATCGTTTTCGAAAGAGAAATTATATCGGAAGACGGGTACTTTATCAATTTGTTATAAAGCCTGAACGACTTACACGAGATATTTATCTTCTTGTTTCGGGCTGAAAATTACCCCGAAGTAAATTGACATATAAATAAGGATTGCCTTATACGTCACGTAGTCAGGTCGTAATCGGTTACGATATTTCTAAGAGGAGTACACGAGGATTCCGGAATACATAAAGTATAAATAATTCCGAAAGTAAACAGTTGCGTGCGTGACATGCGGCTGAATTATTTATTTCAGTCTTCTCTCTATTCGTGAATCTCACGAAGAGCCAGATCGATCCGGAAGGACTTAGGGGTGCAGAATGGCCTTCTCTCCATTGTGCCACGAAGAAAAAGAGACTAATAATAGCACGGTAGACGCGAAATCGAGCTCGCCGCGCGATCGTTATATACATTTATCGTGTTTGTTTGTCTAAACCGTTTTACTCTTCCTTTTTTTATGATTTTTTAACGGCTAATTTTACGGTACAGCTAACCGCGTCCTCGCGACATTATTAATCGCGTTTTTCTTTTTTATATATATATATTATATAACTCCAACGCGAGAATTAATTATAATCGATGTTACTCCAGGTGAGATAGTTCGCAAACTCGATAGACCATATGTGTAAACCCTGTGCGAGGACTAATAAAGACGATGTGTTAGTAAGCGCCGTCGTTTCCTCATTCGTAAACCCCTTGGTTGCCCGGAAGCCCTGGGAACCGTCAGGGGTGTCGCGGGTCATTGTGGGTCAGAATGGCAGGAGGACATGGCTAGGGCGGGAAAAATCGATTTACGACAAGATTAATAAGAATATTGACCGATGTTTGTCACACGGCAGTCGCGTGTATTCGCGCGTGTCGCAATGCGTGCATATAGATGCGTATTGAAAATGAGGAAGAAAAAAAGGGGAGAGAACACTGAATTGCTTCTCCTCATATGTGCTCTCCCTTTTCTTTCATATCGATCGGCTATCGTCGAGTCTCTCTCCCCCCTTTCTTTCTTTCTTTCTCCCCCTCTCTCCTCCTCCCCTCTCTTCTCTCTCTCCTTCTTCTCTTCTTTCTCTCTCTCTCCTTTCTCTTCTTTTTTCTCCTTTCCTTCTCTCTTCTTTCTTCTTTCTCTCTCTTTCTTTTTGTCTCTCTATTCTCTTTCTCTTTGAGTGACGTCTCAATTCCGCGCACGGACGTAACACGGAACGTGATTTCTTCTCCTCAAAATTATTGCTTCCGGAGTTATCAAGGCCGTTAGTGTTTCTTCTCGAAGGAGCCATGCGTGCTCCGATGAATCGAGACGGGTCCAATTGCGCGCTATCTCGAATCGTATCATCTTGAATCGATTAGGAATCCCGGGAAGTTGCGGAAATTGAGGAGAGGTGTTCGTCGGCGAGATACATTGAGATGATATCGGAAATAATACTAATAATAAAAATCTAAATTGCATCACATATTTTTCTTGTTATCTCGTCAGATCTGTTTATCTAATTGTATAAGAAAGAGACGTTTGAGATGTCCCGCGCGTGTGACTTCGATGATTCATCCTGTATTTACTTCGATAACTGTACTACGTTCTTCGCTAATGTGAACGATAAGCCGCGAGCGAAGTGTTTCGATATAACGAACGAAGTATAGACTTTATCTCTTTTTTTTTGTATAATTAAAGTTTGCGCGAGTTTCGTAAGCGTTGGCGCGGGAGATTGTGAAAATTAATGGTTAGACGGCCGAACGGCTGGTTTACCTCCGGCGTTAAATGTTAAATTAAATGAACTAGCGTGTATTGCCGATTTTCCTTACAGCTGTGGAAAATTAATTATTTACGTCGAGCAGAATGACAAATTGTGGAAAGATCTTAGCAGAAAATCTTATAAATGCATAAAGACTGCAAATAGGACTTACAATTAGTTACGCAGATAGTTCGCAACTTCTCTTGCATTAATGACTTAAAAGAACATATTGATTTAATGAACTACATCTCATGGACATTTATTTCAGGAATTGTAGTAGGAAAAAACAAAATTATTGTTATCACAAATCAGCGTTTATCGTTATTACAAATTAGCTCAGTCGCGACAAAGAAGCAATTTCCCCTTTATTATTTTTTATTTCTTCAATAATTAAATAAATTAATAGAATGTTAACATAGGAAGGTCAAATATGACGAGCAGTTATTAGATGGAATACCGATAAATTCTTTATTTAATTTCTAAATAAATTAAATTAATGTTGAGAGAGAGAGAGAGAGAGAGAGAATTGACAAACAAAAATATTGGTTTAGTGTTATATAAAAAAATTTCGTTAAATTTCATTAAAGTGTTATATAAAGAAACAATTTTTCTGGCACAATGTATAGAAATATAGGCTATTTTTTTTCAGTCGGGCTGAATCTTTTTTGCCTAATAATATTTTATTGCGTGAATTTATATACATTTTATAGTTCAGTCAGCCACGCTACGATTTTTCTCTATTTCTCGCATTTGTCTAACAATAAGCTCTTTGAAGTGGAATGTTGAGAAGAAAAGATAAGAAAGAAAAGCGATCTACCTGAAGAATACAAACATAAAACATGAAAGGATGTCAAACTGCAATCTACCTGAAAAATACAAACATAAAACATGAAAGGTATGTACAAAACATAAGAACTATTTTTTGTAGTACTCCTAGAACATTATTAAAAAAATTGCTTCTCTTTCTGTTTGCGAAGTTTCGTCTTTACTGAGATAAAGTACCATAAAATCGGAGAAAAAATTAGATAAGAAGATATGAAGAAGAAGCTTATAATTACATCATGAAGAGAAAAAGGAGAGAGTAAATCTTTATCAGAAGAATTAAAGAGAACTGACCTACACTGTACTATTTTTTTAAGTTTAAAAAGCACGGAGAGAAATCGACCAATCGCGCGCGCGATACGCGAGATTTTAGCAGCATGGTATTCGTCGCATTTCGATTCGCGATTGGTCGATTTCTCTAATTCAATACGTGCACACGATTTCAATATAACTTTAACTACGTGCAGTTTTAAATTCGAACATTTCGCATTTTTACTGGCCAACGCGTTCGTTCAGGAAATGTGCTGGAGAACCTGTCGCAGCACGGAATATTTTAATTTCGACTAACGTGTCCCAGGCACGTAAGAGACAGTAAACTGGTTTAGCAATATTTAAAAAATACACATTTTCCGAACTAGTTTGCCTACTTTGCAACGCACCGGCAGGTATGTCGGAATGGTTAACAAAAAAACATAACGCGTAACCCAGGAATTAATGATAATCGAGAATGAGTAAACAGTACCAAGAAAAAGCCGACGTCAAAAAATGAGTATATTACGCAGATGTATTCGCATAAGAAGTGCAGGAGAGAATATTCCACGTCGACTTTGTTAAATGTTTCTCTTACACGCGTGAGATTTGTTTTCGACTCGTCGCGGACGTTGAAACAAAGGTGCAACCGGAGAAAAATAAGTATGATACGCACGTACACTCGGGGCTATTATACTCACCACGTGAAATTAGGTGCTTATCGAAGCATAATGAAAGACGCATTGTACGCTTCGATATATGCGTAGATTCAAGTGTTAAGACGCATAATGACCCCATGCGTACGCACTGGTACTACGTTTACGCGAGTGTTACTTCTGTAGTAACTTACTTAAATTATCGATAATTCACTCTGCGTAAACGGGTTCAACCCCGTTAACGTAAGTTACGATAATTTGAGTAAGTTACTACAGAAGTAACGCCTCGCGTAAACGTAGTATTGGTCTGTTACTTTTGACTACTTCGAAGCTTCGAAAGAATTTGAAGCTACGAAGTTAACTTCGTACCTTCGAAGTTTAAAGTCCCTTTGAAGCTTCGAAGTTAACTCCGAATTTTCTTAAGGTGCCTCAAAAGCTTCGAAGTTAACTTCAAATTCAAAGTGAAGTTAGTTTCGTGAATTGAAGTTAGCTTCGAATCTTCGAAGTTGTCAAAAGTAACAGCCTTAGTACGTACAGGTGGAGAGGAGAGAGGAGGTTTTCACGCCGATCGTTTTCAAAAGTTCTCCAATTCTCTCGAGATCTCTCCTTTTCAAATGCAAAATCACGCGATGCGTAGCGTGTCGTGATAAGCGCGACTCGCGTGCAACTGTCACGTGTTATATTGTACATACGAAGAGCAGAAACGAGAGAGACAAAAAGAGCGAGAGAGAGAGAGTGGGAGTGCGGACGCTTCTAGGCGCAGAAGAGAGTGCGATGTATACATATATATATATATATATACACGAACGTAATAATACTAGAGCGTATACGTCAGTCGGCCTCCATCGCGCGCGCGTCATCATCGGGTCGGTAGAGAACGACGCACAAGGCGCATCATTTTGCAGCCTCCTCGCAAAATTCCGCGTCGGCCTCGGACTGCCGTCGAGGTGATCTCGTCGTCGGATCTCCGAGAAACAAGATTGCGCAGACAAAGAGAACTGCGTGCGTGCAGATTGGCGCAGGTACTACGGACTGTTGAAAGACAGGTAGAAGAAGGAAGAGAAAAAGAGAGAGGGGGGAGAGAAAAAATCGTCGAAGTGTGTACATACATCGAAGTGTATTCGATTAGGGTGTTCGGGGGTGTGTTGCTCCTCGACCAACAGCTGTAGCCGGGGCTCCGTCCTTCTCCGTCACGCGATTCGATCCCGCGCGCTCCGTCTCGCTCCTTCTACGCTCCATTCTTCCCAGTCTCCTGCCCCCCCTCCTCATCCCGCCGTCGACAGTAACGGCAGCGACGGCAGCGGCAGCAGCAGCTGAGGAAGATCCTCAGCGGGGCGCACCGCACGTCGTCGCGTCGCATTTCGTCGTCGCGTCGCGTCGCACTCGCCCTGGAGGCCTGTCACGCGCGCTATTAATATACCCCTCCGTGTCCGCACGACAGTCGTCCACGATCATCTTCTGAGCGCGGACGGGACGGGGAGCCGTTTTGCCATGCTCGGCGAGGAGTAGCTGCGAAACGGTGTGTTCCCGCAGAGCGAGAGAGAGAGAGTGACGCCACCGGGAGACGCGCTTCTAGGAGACTAGGCGAGAGGGAAGAAGAGCAAGAGCCGCGCGTCCGTGCACGCTGGACGACCGCCGTCGACGCCGCCGCCGACGACTACGACGACGACGACGATCGACGTGCCCGCGATCCGGGGACCATGGAGCGACTCTGGCTGCGGGACCGACTCCTGGCCGGTCGCCGGGTCGTGATACGGGCCACGGAGTGGCTCCTGTGGGACGTGTGCTGCTGGATGTACCGTCGGGCGATGGGGCTCGGGATCGGGCGCGATAACGGCGACGGCAACGCGGCGTCGTCGTCGTCGTCGCCGCCACCGTCGCCGTCCCAGGGGGAGACGTCCGCGTCGCCGTCGCGCGGCCGCGACCCGCGGCGCCGCGACGACGACGACGACGGGGACGCGGTGTGGTGCGAGAGCGAGGTGTGTCGGTACTGCTACGCCATGGAGAAGACGCTGCTCTGGGAGGACTTCACGTTCCTCGTCAACCTCTATCTGATCATCATCCTCAACGCGACGTTCTGGTGAGTCGCGAGTCCGCGGTGCCGCGCGCACGCGCGCGCGCCCGCGCCCCCCGTGTCTCCCTCGCGTCGTTCCAAAGTCGCCTCTTTCGACACCACGTTGTAAAAAGTGGACGGAAAAAAAAGGGCCGTTCCATTTCTTTCGACACTGTCTCGCCTTTCAAACTACCGTCGAAGTTGCGAGAGCTCCGCTCGTTGCGACGTTCACGTCGAAGAAGAAAAGGATCTCCCGCCCGCCCCGTTGTTCCTTTGTGTCTTCCAATAATCAAGCAACTTTCCTTCCTTTATATTCAGCAGCGTGCGACTCGTCCGCTTTGTTCTTTTCGATCTAGTCGAACGAGAAATTCGACGGGAGTTATTCGAAAGTGAAAACGCACCTCGCCGGATCGCACAAGAGCGCTTTTCTCGTCCGCTCCGTTTCCCCTCCCCTCCCCGTTTAAACTTTAAAGGGCCCCGCGTTTAAAGGGTTAGGTGCCTCACCACCGTCGCGTGCCTCCGATTCGTCGCTCGGCTCTCCTCCCCCCGCCCCCGCCACCAGTAGCGTAGCCGGGAGGGGATTAGGGGGATAAATCTCCCCCCCCCAAATTTTGGAACCAAATATGAAAATATAAAAATGAAAGGTTGAAAGCGAGAGAGAAATGAAATGGTAAATGCTTTAAGGTCTAAAGAAAATGTCCAGAACGAATATTGTTATCTTATTTAATTAAAAAAGTTATGAGTTCTGTGATTTTAATTTTTTTAAAATCCCCCCAGAAATAAAATTCTTGCTACGCCCCTGCCCGCTCCCTTCGACCCACTCGCGCGATTCTCCGGCCGCATCGGCGACGATCAGCGGCGATCAACGGTGGTATCCTTATCTCGGTAGCGTACGTTATTGCGCCCACGGTTTATCGTCTCTCGCCGCCGCTACGTCTTCCCATCTTCGCGCGCGCGTATGTTTGCAACGCGTGGCGTGACGCGCCGCGCCTCCGGCCGTCCGTGACGTCATACACGGCGCGGCGCGGCGCGATGCGACGTTACAGCTGTTTTACGTTTCGTGTGCACAAGAGTGACTTCGCCTTCTAGGTCAAGGCCCCCCTTCCGAACGGACGCTCGTGGGGATTTCACGCGACGACGATACGCACATCGTGCAAACGAACATTCACGTATACATGCATGTACACACGCGCGTGCGCGCGCGCGCGTGTATATGCGCACACGGAACGGATACGTATGTCGTATTCGCGCGCGAGCGATTATTCGTAGAATGCGTTAACGCGCGCGTTATCGCGAATAATGAAAGATCTCGACAAACATCCTTCGCATCCGGTATGCGATCCGGAAGTTCTTCGTTCGAGAGACGCGCGAGTATCTCGCGCCAAGTATATTTTTCGTAAAGTACATTCTTTCATGAGCGAGACGCTAACAGTAGCCTTGGTCGCGTTGCTTGCACTCCCTAGTATTTTCTGTATTTAAAGAGATAAACATACGCGTTGGCGTTGGAGAAAAAAAGGACGAGAAATACAAGTGCGAGAGGTGGAAGCAACGCGAACCCACACAGCACGCATATCCGTGGGACATCCCGAGGATGTTCCGAGGATGTCCCGAGGACATCCTATCGCCTAAGGATGTCCTCGGGACGTCTTCTGGATGTCCTTTGGATGTGCGTGCTGTGTGGGAACAGACCTAGGCCGGTATTCATAGTCTTCAAGACCGTCTTAAGTAATGTCTTAAGACGCTAATACGGCTCTGTGATTGGTTCATGACATCTTAAGATTGAACTTAAGACGGGCTTAAATAACTATGATGAATACTGACCCTAGTGTATCTTTTATGGGCACCAGGGTTGGCATTTTGTCCACTTTTTTTTATTTTGTCCAGGGCATTGGAAGAAAATGGACGAAATGTACAAAATGGACAAAATAAAGTCGATAAAATAAAAATATCAAAACTTGTTGCCAACCGACGAATGCTCAATATGATTATTAATCAAAAAGAAAATATGGACGATTTTTAATTAAAAAATTTATATTTTATTTTTTAACTTTTAAGATATAAATTTTAGTCTCTAAATATAAGTCTGATTTCTTTATTTTTATTAAGTAGATATTATCCATGTCCTATGTTTAAAGAGTTTGTTTTGTTGTGTTTTAAAAACCAAAGTTTTTTTCTGAGTTTGTGTTTTTTTTATTTCTTCCAGTTTTGTCCATTTTGTCCAACACATATATTTCTTATGGGGCGGACAAAACTGGAAAAAAACTGAGAGGGGGGGCTCCATCTTGGACAATTGATGCCAACCCTGATGGACACAGTTGCCACCTTCAAAGTAGTACTCTGCCAGAGGTCAATTTTGAAAAAGAAAATAGTTACATCTATACAATAGATGTAACTATCTAATACACGTACCATTTTAAAATTTGTCATTTTTCTTTCCTTACTTGCAAAATTAAGCCTACTGCCGGATATATTCCTTTTAAGAACTGGAGAAAATTCCAATTATAAATACAATAAAAATAAGAAGCAATTACAACACGAATGCAGAATTATATCAATTCCGAGAATAGAATTGATGCTTGAAAACACCTTCACTACTATGCAATGTGTCATACCCATAGACATAGTATAACTAGACCGAGCGTGC
>NJRP01000370.1:26520-40041 GCA_003063835.1 Aphaenogaster floridana
GAGTCGTCTTACAATTTCTTACACGATAAAAATATATATTTTTCAGTAAGTCTTATAAACATAAAATTATCTGGAAAATTATCTAGATAATCGCAATAATTATCTCATCTTTCATCTAAATTAAATAGAAGCACAAAATCATCTTTATCTCATCTAAGATAAATTTATGGATTTTTATCTTTATCTCTATCTAGATAATTTTGAAATTATCTACGGCAAACACTGCAAACGTGACATATCCTGCGGATAGAACGTGCGCGACTTTTGATACACGCTGTATACATATATCTCTCTCTCCTTTTTTCCCCATCTCTCTTTTTCGTTCCGCCTCAGAATTCCGACGACGGGTACATTTGTCGTGGGGAAAAAGGGTTTGCCGAATGTCTCTGTATTTACCAGGCTCTCCGGGTAAATAGACGCGGAAGGGAACGATTTAGCGGAGCCGTCTAAATATCTGCAACGAGGTGCATTCTAGCGCGGATGTATGCCGCGATATCGAGCGTTCCTTATTTAATCGGCAGAGATACTTGCTTGGGTAAACCGTGCTTCGCTACAATTACAAGCGCTCGCTCGACTGGCTGGCGAGAGAATCCGAGCGCGATTTTATCCAACTTTTAATTCAACTTTCGAGTTCGAGTGTGTGTGCAGCGGACGATCGTGGTGGTACACGCGTTACGTACGTGCTACGGAGCTGTTGCAGTACGTACGTAGACACAACGACGATAATTTTAGACTAGCCGAAAAATCTGATTGCTTGTCTAAAGAGACACTTGAAAAAAGAGACGAGCTAATGAGACCATTCGAAGCTCGCGATGGAGACGGCGTACAATGAGGAACGACAGATAACGTTATCCGTCGCAACAACGACACCCCTTTTTCTCGTTAAAAAATAGCGGGTTACATCGCCACTTAGGCGACACGCCGAGCACAAAAGGGTGATATTTCCGAGAGTTAAGCCCGATGGATTAGCCCGGTGCTGGTACAGGGAGGAACGGGCGCGTCGTTCTAAATAGAGCCGCGTTTTGTGATTCTACGAGCCACTTTAAGGATCCTTTTACTGCGCGGTGCAATACCTTATACGTCTATTGCCCGTATATGGACGCGGCAGGTCGATTGAAAACGGGTCTCCGTCGTAACGCTTTTATTTCCAACCCTCCTCGTTTAGGCGTGCATCTCGTCGAGCCCGCATTTCGTACAATTACCCCGGGCCCGGGTCCATTCGTTCCATTTGAAAGATTGAAATTTTTCGAAAACTTTCACCCGCAGTCGCTCTGCGCTCTGCGCTCCGCTTCGCCTCGCCTCGCCTGGTCTCGCCTCGCCTCGCCTCGCCTCGCCGACGCGGCCGGTAGTTCTCCAGTTGTACGGGCGGAAGAGTGGATCAATAGCGAGCTATTACCGCCGCCGTAGTGAAAAATGTTTTTTTAAGAGCACCCGTAATTTATCTGATCGAGACTTATGAGCGTACGAGCGGGCCCGAGAGAAAAAAGCGCGACGCGCACTTTCCGCTCGCTCGGGTTCCCTTGAAATCACCGGATGTCGTTGGACCACACTTTTGGGAAATTAACCCTTTTGGGAAATTAACTCTTTCAGTAGCAGGTCCGCTCACTGGCAAAAAAATTCTTTCTACACGGCGAGCTCTATGATTCTTTTTGAATTTCTCAGTGCATGAAGTATCGAGATCGAGATGAAATTATCTGGAGGAGAGAGAGAGAGAGAGAGAGAGAGAGAGAGAGAGAGGGGAAGAGAGGCTGTCGAGCGCTATTCATAAATTTTGTGTCGGAAGGGCGGTTTAAAAAATCGACAGGGGAAAGATTTTTATCCCGGTAATACCTATTTTACGTCGCGTAGGAGGACGTAAAGCTGCGCGATAAGATAATAAAATTTGCACGGTGCGTCCAAAGATTAATAGAATCGCTTTAGAAACCGCTTCGCCTCGCGCGCACGTACGCGTGTTTGCCTTGCCGCGGCGGGATAGCAGTCGCGCAGCCCCCGACGTCGTCGTCCCGGATGCAGTATGCATTTCAGCAATGAACGAAGGAACGCTGCACGTATATTAGATCAGCATTGTAATGCATGGGGCTTGACATTCTTGAGTATTCCGCGACTGACTTTGATGCGACGGTTATGGCGCCGAATATCGATATCTATATTATACGCGCGCGCCGATAACTCACTCGGGGAACGTGTAAACTGCGCTGACCTTTGTTCCCCCGCTCGTCGCCGTATCGTCTCCGCCGTTATAGGGCCAATAAATCGATACTCGATAGAAATGTCATGCGTAAGTCGATGCCGGCTTAAAGGCGAACGGGACTTTCGCATGCTCTCGTATTTTCTACGATAAATTCACGATACCAGCTCGAGAGAGGACTCGAGGGACAAGGAGACAGACAGACAGAGACAGAGAGAGGGAAGGAGAGAGGGGGAGAGAGAGAGAGAGAGAGAGATATGCCCAGGACGTCCTGTGTAGAGCCGAGAGGAGAGAGGAGGCCCTGCATTAAGAATGATAATTTATCTTACGTGTCTTACGTGCGCCCTGATAAAATTTAAATTCTTCTCTGCGTTCTAAACGTTCGGGATGGTTAACTTCTATGCGCTCTGGCGGATGATAAATAGACGACCGCACCCGTGCCCTCTTCCTCCTCCTCCTCCTCCTCCACCGCCATCCCCCTCTTCGCGTCCGCCGCCCCCTTCGCCACGAATCTCTACGGGAAAAAATCTCGCAATCATTCTTCGCGATTCTTGCGTTCGCGAGATAAATCCTGCATCTGATTCGGCCCCGGCCGGCGCGCCGTTACAATTTGACTCTAATAATTCCGCGACTTTAATAACTCACGATTTGACTCATTTGCGTGTCACGGCGCGCGGCCGTCACTTTAAATTAATTTGTGCACTGGCCTGATGTCCTCGTGTCAGAGTGTTGCGCTAAAAGAAAAAAAAAAAGATGAGCGGAGAGTCTAATTTTAAACGCGGCCACTTTAACGTCACGTAAGTCTCGTCTGGGTATTAATTTTTCATGAGTCACAAATATCGCATATTCGATCAGCATATAATAAGAAAAATATTTCAGGCAATATCATTTCTACGAATATTTTACGGACGCAGCTCTTTCTGCAAATTTATTATTTTATCTATCTCGGAACAGTTATAGCTTGTCCAGACTTGATATCGCGCTATATTTTTACACGGAAAGAACGGTTTTGCTCAAGTATGTAAAAATTTAGCCAGATCTGAAAATAATTTTATTGAAAATTAAAAATTATATAAAATAATTTTATCTTAATTTGAACCACTTGAATAATTATATCGAACTGGTGGCTATCAAAACTTTTTGCAGTATTATCATCATGCTTGAGAGTCCTACATAATTATATTTTGATAGTCCAACATAATTATTTTCAGATCTGTATCCGTTTAAATTTTTAAATACTTCAGCAAAACCATTCTTCGCGCGTATCTCTCGATCGCGCGGGGCAATCTTTTTTTCCGCGCGCGGTTAAGTCTTGCATGTCAAAAAGGAGGAAAGGAAAAAGAGAAAGAAAGCAATCGATCGTTCGATCTTCGTAGCGTGTAATCGAACGTTCATTGTGGCGCAATGGCAAAGCGACGGGGCAATCGCGGGATAACAGCGACGGCAACACAACGGACGGGACGGAGACAATATGGGGGTGGATATAATCGAGTCGGAGTGGCATGCACGAAACGCACGGAAACGGCGCTCGGGGACCCGCCAATTATCTCGGGGGCCCGGCAGAGGCAACATCTGCCATCCCGAATTCGCCGTGTCCGTGACCCTCGAGCGAGCGAGGTGGACGTAGTCGCGACAGCTGCCCAATTTTGACGGCCACGGGAGTGTCGAGGACACGGAGCGGCGCGACGCTCGATATACGGAAGCCCAATTGGCGCCCGGGGATCGACCTAGGAGCCGCCAATTACCCCAGGATTTCGTAGATCGTTTTAACAAACCGCCTCGTAAGCGTAAAGCGAGGTAAACCGTACGCTCGCCAAATCCAGACGTTTATCCCTTAAAACGCTAAATAATACAACGTTCGGGCCAACGAATTATCTGGATTACGTTACTCGACAACTTTTACGGCAAGAATTTAGAGAAGTTTAGAGAAGAGGTATTACTCTTTTTTTGTACGCATTGTAAAATAATTTTCGCAATAAGTTCTTTGCAGGTTTTAAGATCTTTATTGGTATTATTAGTATTATTAGTATTATTAAATTTTTATTATCAATTTAATCCAACGTGATATTACTATTTCCAACCTGTGTGAAGTTAGCCCCCAATGTCGAAAAATCAAAAAATTTTTTTTGCAAACGTTTGCCCATTATTTGCCCACGAATGCCCCGTTGGAATTTTTGTTTGCCCCCCTCTAGTTTAAAAGTTATAAGCAATTCAATTTTGAGGGAGCCAACTTCACACTGGCCCCCCAATGTCGAAAAATCAAAAAATTTCTTTTTGCAAACGTTTGCCCATCGTTTGCCCACAAATGTTGGAATTTTTGCTTGCCCCCCTCTAGTTCAAAAGTTATAAGCAATTCAATTTTGAGGGGGCCAACTTCAC
Organism: Aphaenogaster floridana; assembly: GCA_003063835.1. NCBI lineage: Eukaryota > Metazoa > Arthropoda > Insecta > Hymenoptera > Formicidae > Aphaenogaster > Aphaenogaster floridana. The sequence goes on from NJRP01000370.1 coordinate 31,088, forward strand.
ACTGGCCTCCCAATGTCGAAAAATCAAAATTTTTTCTTTTTGCAAACGTTTGCCCATCGTTTGTCCACAAATGTTGCAATTTTTGCTTGCCCCCCTCTAGTTCAAAAGTTATAAGCAATTCAATTTTGAGGGGGCCAACTTTACACTGGCCTCCCAATGTCGAAAAATCCAAAATTTTCTTTTTGCAAACGTTTGCCCATTGTTTGCCCACAAATGTTTGAATTTTTGCTTGCCCCCCTCTAGTTCAAAAGTTATAAGCAATTCAATTTTGGGGAGGCCAGTGTGAAGTTAGCCCCCCCAAAATTGAATTGCTTATAACTTTTGAACTAGAGGGGGGCAAACAAAAATTCCAACGGGGCATTCGTGGGCCAATGTTTGCAAAAAGAAAAATTTTGATTTTTCGACATTGGGGGGAGGGCTAATTTCACACACGTCTATTTCTAGCTTTAATTAAAAAGACTGCGTTTCAAGTCCAAAAAGTAATCGGCGCGCAGTTGGCTGAGCTATGAAATGTACATAAATTCACGCAATAAAAAATATTATTAAGCAAAAGGATCCATCCCGACCGAAAATAGCCCATATTTCTATATGTTGCGCTGTAAAATAATCGAACTTATTATCTCGAAATAATATCTCGTTCGAGAGCCAACTGTTTTGAATATAAATAACATAATATAAATAATTGAACAAATTAATGCGCTACGATGTTTGTTCTTCCGTAACTCCTATTCTCTCGTCGAAAAATTTCTTGGGACGGATACGCGAGGCGGGTAAAAAATGCGAAGAGAGAACGTACCTTTGGCCTTTGTCTGGGAAATTGGAAACTTCGCGTTCCGTGACAAAGGCGAGTCGCCCGTAACGAAAGTTAAACGCGTATAAGACTTCTGCAGCGCTGAAAATCGGCGGAATTAAATCGAAATACTCATCCCCGGCGAGTGTGACGTCAGGTTCTGTGCGAATGAACACGATACGGTAACGCGAGAAAAAAAAACGGCGCAGCACGTGTTGCAACGGTGACATGCAAATATTGGCTGATCGAACAATTGCGCAAGCCATACTAAAATATTTATTGACGCTTACAATTCGATATTCGTGTATGAAAAAAACGAGTGCTCTTCTCGCTGCTATATTCCAGTATCGATCGACTTGTCGATCTCCCCGCGCTACAACAAACAAATTCATGGCCCGATTTCGCTAGCTTCGATTGACTCTAAGCGCAGTCGAATTCGCGCTTTCGGGGTCGAGATTCGAACGCTTTTTATGAAAAAAAAAATAATAATAATAATACGGGGCTCACCGATCTTCGATATCCCGCAACATTTCCAGCTAAACCGAAAGAGCGGCTATCACGTCAACTTCAGGATTAATAAAGATAGAACGGCATTTATTCAGGTTACCCCGCGCCGGAAGCAAGGGCGATTACATTTCCATCGTTCCGACAAAACTGCAGTCGCAATTTTGTCCCGCGGACAAATACGCCCGTATTTGACGCAATTTGGGTCGCGTCTCTTTTTGCGTCTCACCCCGCTCGTCCCCCCCCCCCCGGTCCCTCGTCTGATTTAAAAAAGGAACCGCGTTCCTGAACACGTCGAATGCATCGGTCGTATAGCGTCGCGCCCGTAAAAAGGAATGCCCCCCATGAAAGGCTGTCCGTTTCGCAGATCGCTTCAGCTGTGCATTCGCTCGACCTTCCCGTGAAAAATGAAAATAAAACATCCCGCGATTCGTCCGTCTCGCGCGCATATTTTTTTCACAGCGCACGATACTGCTTTCCTGAAAAAATATTGTTATCGGGGACGTAGTTTTCGAAAAACTTCCAGTCTGTGTTACTCATGAAAAAAAAAAAAGTCGCGCGCTGTCTCCCTCTCGGCTCTTGCTCCCACCAGGATCGCGCTCTCGTAATTCGCGTTGAAAACCCGCGTCATATTTCCACATGACAGTATATGCATCGACTGTCGATACCTGTTTCTCGTCTGCAATTATTGTTTATAAAAAATCCTGTCGGCGATGGGACCAGGTTAACAAAACGAACGAGCTCTTTTCGCGGAAAATATCTCTCTTTGCGCCACGTAAACTACCGTGCGCGACGTATTATATTTGACATGAATTAAGAAAAATATTGATCTCATATTTGTCAAAGAGTCTGTCATCGAAATTACAATGGAGAAAACCGATACGTACCGTGGACACATTTTACATTATCTGTAGATATAATAATAATAATAATAATAATAATAATAACTTTATTGAATACAAGTAATAATAAAATCAGGCATGCAAGGTATAATACATATGCGTGTAAAAATAAAAATCAAATATTAAATTGCAGACAAAAGACGAGGTTACAGCTTAAATGCTGATTCCTGACCTGATTTTTTATCTTTTATTTATTTTTAAAAACTAAACAAGTACTCTATTTTTCTACAGAATCTCTCTCTTTCTCTTTCCCTCTTTCTTTTTCTGCAAATAGACATATATATTTTTTATTTTTATTCTTTTTCTTTCTTTTTGTAATTTTTTCTTATCATTTCTGTATTAAGTCGGTTTCTATTTTTGTAACAAATCTCGCTGTAATTTATATATTAAGCTTCAGCGCTTGAGAGGACTCTATCCTAGAGCGCTCAACAAATAGCGAACTCGCGAACTTTCTCTTTCTCTCCCTTTTTCGAATTACGGTAATCATTACACGATATAGAAAAAAATCCATCCCACATATTTGTCAAAGAGTCTACCATCGAAATTTAAACGGAGAAGTCTGATACGTACCGTGGACGCGTTACGATCTGCTTAGATATAATTACTTTTTATTTATTTTTAAAAACTAAACAAGTACTCTATTTTTCTACAGAATTTCTCTCTTTCTTTCCCTCTTTCTTTTTCTGTATATAGATATATATTTTTTCTATTTTTATTCTTTGTATTCTTTTTCTTTCTTTTTATAATATTTCTGTTATCATTTCTGTAACTTGGTTTTTATTTTTGTAACAAATCTCGCTGTAATTTATATATTTAAGTTTCAGCACTTGAGAGAACGCTATCCTAGAGCGCTCAACAAATAGCGAACTCGCAAACTTTCTCTCTCTCTCTCTCTCTCTCTCTCTTTCTCTCGAATTACGGCAATTATTATATTTTATAAAGATATAATATAAATGTTTTTGAGAGAGATAATTTGAACGAGAGGGCAGAAGAGTGTACATTGGATAGCGCCGAAAGCTCTCGGCGAGCGTTACGAAAACAAACTCCCATCGCGTCGGCAAAGTTTCTCGCGAAGAGTGCGCGCGAGGATGAATTAATCGCGACGCGAAGAAAGTTGCGCCCGGTTTTCCTTACGCGTGGCGCAGTAACACTCGCTCGAACTGTTCGTTACCCGTGAATTACGTTAGCCCCCTCTCACATTCTCGCGCGTACTCTCTCCGCCTCTATCGCGCGAATCTCGGAGAGGCTACGTAACTTCCCGGAAATATTCATTCGCTTGGAGAAAAAGCAATCGCGAAATCATCTCGTCTCGCTGCCGGTCGCCGCCAACTTCGCCGTTGTGAAACGTTAACGAGGGTGCGATAATAGCGAAAATACACTGTGAGGGTGGATTAGAAGAGAGACGTTACAATTCTGTGTGATACTTACATATTCATTTTTCTTTTTCTTTTTACACAGATACCTCGTACATTCATATATTTTTTATGTACGAAAAGAACTGGTTGAAAGCTAAAGGGATATTTATATGTATATATTTCTCAAAAAAGTATGTCTAACAATAACACGTGGAGGATTTCTTGAAAAGTCAGACGGTAAAGCTTCTATCTGTTCACTTCGGGATTCTCACAAAATAATTTCCACCCTGCTTTTAAAATTCCGACCGACGCATCCGCGTGCTAAGTGAAAAGTAATACCTCGAAGTTTTCTAATTTCCGATTACGCCGTAAGACACACAATGACGGCCGTCGTCGTGTCGAACAGTTGCCGATGGGCGGCGCCGGAAAAACGAGAACGAACAATTTTATAGGTACAGCGATTGATTAAATCGCAATCTCGTAGCGTAGTCTTCCGGAGGCATTTCTTAAACATCGTAGTAGCATAAATCCGACATCACCATGACACTTGACAATTTACTGTATTATACATATACTGTAAGACAGGGTTGGGAAGTAACGCGTTGCTTGTAACGCCGTAAAAAAGTAATTTTTCTTGGTAACAAGCTGGTAACGACGTTATATATTTTTATTAGTAACGATGACAGAGTAACGCAGTTACTTTTATCGTTACTTTGCACATGTATAATACATAGGAGAGAGTTGTCGAATGCGAACCACTTGAACTATTTTTGATTATATTTTCCATTTAGTACTAATTTGTACGCAAATAAACGTTGGAAATTGCAGCTTGATATTTCAGGCATCTATTGTTACATATTTAACCTTTTATCAATAACAAATTAATTGGTTATAAGTCTTTTTGTAACATGCTGCAAAAGGTACGATTTAAGCAACCGATCCCATGAGTTTTCTAAATCATACCTCCTTGAAATTATCGAATTTATGTGAATAAAAGTAATTAAAAATATAAGATTAATAAAAGGAATCATTACCTAATACCTATTTTATTAATCATTTATCAAAAAAGGATCAAGTATTTAATAATTAATATAAATAACAATAATAAAAAGATAAAGACATCGAAATAAAACTTAGTATTTAAGCACGAGTTCCTAAATCTTACCGGCAGGATATAGAAAATCTTATGATGATACGATTTAGGAAACTTGATAGATTTTATAAAAATATTGAATTTAATCTTTATAATAATTGCAAATATGTATATACAATAAATGTAAAACATTGTACAATAAACCTTCTTTTATGAAAATATAAAAATTCAGAATAAAATTGCATGATTATATTATTATCATAGCTATACATAAATTGATAAAAAATTAACATCAGTTGTACCTAATTTTTGAAAATGTTAGCACAAAACAAGCCTGTTAAATTTTTTCTATATTACTCATTTCTTATTTATTTCATATTTTTTGTTACTAAATGTTGCTTATATTAAGTAATAATATAAAATATTGATGAGGTACGATTTAGACGACCGGTACGCCATTCAGCAACTCTCTCCTATATAGAATATATATATATATATATACATATAATATTATAGACACACAAGCGAGTTTTAAAAAAGAAGAGTGTTATGTTTGACCATATTGGGATTATCCAAATAGCCAAACCTGTCAACAGCATGTATTGCAAACTGTGTTGCATATTACGTTAGTAAAATTCCAGCAACAGCCGAGCACAGTCTGCTGTTTTTCTAATATCGGTAGAAATGTATCAGAAAACGAGCAGACCCTGCATTATCACATCATGATGGCAAAGTGTACTCCATTCCTGCTGCATTTCTGTTGTTATATTATGGCTGGCAAGTCGTAATGACAGAAATCAAGCTTAAAGAGGACACAGTGTATGGAGATCTATAATTATGATCGGATTTGTTGGCATATTGCTGGCATACTGCTAGCATTTTGCTATCTGGGTAATTATAACCACTCAGAGGCTTCGTGTTGATCTGATTAATTAGCAACGCAAACAATCGGGTGCCACTCTAAAAAGAATGTCATCAAAATTTGGTAACAAAAATTATGACGACTCGTTACTTTTTGAATAACGATAACGATAACAAGTTACTTTTTCCAATAAGTAACGGTAATGAGTTACCTTTTTCAATGAATAACGAGTAATGAGTAAAGGTAAACGAGTTACTTTTTAAAAGTAACTTCCCAAGCTGTAAGAGATATACAGAGTTGCAGAAACGCAATAAACAATCCGGCAATTCCGGATTCCGGCAACGGTAGATATCGTAGTTGGCGTGGCTCGCAGTTCGGTAGCCGAAAAATCGGACGAGAGCGAAAAGCGAAACCTCGCGCTCATCCCTCCTCCCGTTGTCGACGTCGACGTCGACGTCGACCCGGTCTCTCGTCGGGACCGCGGCGGAACTTTATGCAAATCATCAGCGGAAGTATATCAGCATCAACGGCACCCTCCCGCGCGGCCTCCCCCCCTGCGTCCATACCGCGCCGCGTCGTCGTTTTACTTTTGCGTTTCACGCTTTTACGGACTTTTCCCCGAGATGACCCACTTTGCGTTCTCCCGGCGACGGAAAACGCCACCCTACAATGATGACGACGACGACGACGACGACGACGGGGACGGCGACAACGACGACGTCGACGCCACCGGACTCCCCTCGTTTTATTTTATCTTTGTCTTGGCTCACCGCCTCTCTCTCCTCCACCGCCGCTCGTCCGACGTCTTCCACTGTCGCCCCCTTTTTCGTCTACTTTTGTTAACGTCCTTTGTCCGAACGTCGTTACAACGTAAAAAAGGGGAAAAAGGGTGCGCGCACGGGGGGGTGACAGGGGGGGAGGGAGAGTCCGAGGAAAAGCAGGGCAGCGGGAGAGGGGACCGCTTGGAAGTTTCGCTTTGCTCGTTAGCGCAGAATAAGATTTCGTCGTCGATGAACAAAGTAGACACGAGTCCAAAGTAATTACGTTTGAGACACCGCGCTGTACTTTACGAGAGGAAATCCGTCTTCGCGTGTGCCATGCCGTCCCCCTACGGGGGCGCGGGGCGGGACGGCCGAGGCCATTTAAGGTCCGGGTCGTAATTGCGCCGCCCCTGTGAAAACGGTGCGGGAAACAATGCGGAGTTCACACATCGCGAAATTGGGTAGCGGCCTCATTATCCCGTGTACACTCCGCCGGCACGGCAACGGTAACGATTGATGTCGAGAGAGAGAGGGCGGAGAAGGAAACGCGAGAGAGGGTAGGTTTGGGAGGGCACGGCCATCGGAGGATTAATATATCACTGCTTAACCCTAGCAAAATACTTACAGCGGGGATTGACCGGGGGTTGACCGGGCTTTTAAAAATTATATATCAAAGCGGGGAATACCGATATATATTTTAGCACCTCTACTTTTGACTATAATTTGTACTTTAATAATAATTATGTTTAATAATGATTCCCTCTCAACAATCAAATGGAAATAAGGCGACAATTAAAAGATTTGCGAGAATTGGAAAGAATATTTGTGTAACACAAAAGTTTTTAATATAGACATTTTCGAGTATTCTTTTGATTATTTGAACGTTTATCTTAAATAATAGAGTTTGGAATTTTAGACGTCATTTCGTTCACAATATGAAATACTGATAAAATTTTAAATTATAATTACAATTGTGTCTGTTATTAAAAATACCAACTATTAATGTTGTGTGGAGGGAGATTCATAAATCATTTAGTTCGCAGTAGCATTCAGCGAAAATGCGACATGATTACGAACGAAAAATAATATCGATCGCCCGTACTACATGATAACGCAATACATGTTATACGATAAAATTGGCCGTAACAACAATTACATCACGTGCATTTAGCTATTCAGTTCGTTAATAAATATAAAAATTAATAACACAGATATTTAATATAGGACCGGAAGAATCATAAATCATTGAATAAAATGTATTAGCCGGTTATGATTTTATTCAACGATATAGCATTCGACGACATGGCAGCGAGTACGTTATATGTCGGGTATGTATAAAAATTAACTTTTTAAATTAAAATATTTAGCGTCGCATCAGATAAGATTCATGAATCATTTAATGCAGCTGCAATGCGCAAAAATGTGACACGAGGTAAAAAAATAATAATGCCGACCGTTCGCGTGTTACTGCACGGTGATGTAACGCGCGGGAGAGTTCGTTTGTACGACGATTGCGATTAAATCATGCGTAACGTTTATTGTAATTTCGTTTTACAATAAAAAAAGAAATATCCGATATCGATAATTACGCGCATATCTGTCGCGCGTATATACGCATCGTCAGAAATTTTATTTGTTTTGCTACGCGTTTATGGCAGAACATTAAATTTAATACGAAAGCCCCCGCGCGCGCGTCTCTATGTATAATAAAACAATGTTGCGGCTTTCGATATCACGGCGCGCGGAATTATTTTGAGCCCGTGCGTTACATGGCGTTTCATTTGACGTGTATTAATATTTCCGCCGGAAAAATCTGTCCCGCGCAAATTTAATTTCAAACGAGGGTACATATTTTATATTAATCGACACAATCCCCGGTTTCAATCAAGCGTCCGACGGGCAGTGTGTGTGAGGTAAAAAATATACAAATTATCAAAATTGCAAAATCCCCATCGAACGCGGAATATATTGTTCCCGCAATAACGCGGGGATCAATATTTAAATAATATTTTAATGCAAAATTCGAGGATCCCGTAATAATGCCCCGTGCAAAATGAGCGTCAGAATTTATAAACCGCGAGACTTCATCTGCTTCATTCGAGATCTATATATATATATATATATATATATATATATATATATATATATATATATATATATATATATATATATATATATATATATAACAGATTTACGATGACAAAATACTAATGCCGAATCAGATACTGAATATTAGCGCGAGATTAATTCCGCCGCGGAGAATAGGGACCGGAACAGAAACGAATGACGGTGTCACGAATGCGCGGATAGCTGACGCGATGACGCGCATAAATAATGATGATGATGCCGACGAGATGATGATCGGGGGCTTCCGTAAGATCGTAAATCTCGATGGTATCAGCCGGACCTTGGCGGCGCGGGCGATGCGCGATAGTGATGAAGCTACGAGACGGGGCGCTGAAGCAGCCAACAATACCTTCGATCCGCCGCGCATTAATATTTCGCTTCATTTTAAGTAACTTTACACATTCCGGCCGACGGTGCTCTGCATTCGTAATACGGCGTAGTGTATGGCCCGCTTGAAAAACACAACGTCTACAAATTTCATGAGTGAGACAAGCCCATCCGCTGGACCATCGCGAGAGAGAGATAGATAGATAGATAGAGAAAGAGAGAGAGAGAGAGAG
>NJRP01000370.1:54480-91809 GCA_003063835.1 Aphaenogaster floridana
CCGGTATATTCGGAACTTGTGGAATACGAACGGAATATTTTAGGAATATCTATCCTTTACTGGGGAGTAAGGGCCCGAACGCACAAAATGCATAGCGTAGCATAAGCATAACATAAGACCGCTAAACCAATGAGCATCCAGTATAAAGTCGCCATATTGATTTACCTAAGATGCTCATTAGTCCAGCGGTTTTATGTTATGCTTATGTTACGCTACACGGAAAAAAAAGAATTTTTGTGCCAACCAGATTCTGGTTGATTTGTACAGAAATCTGTTTGTGTCAACCAGATTTCTGTGCGAGCCAACCAGAATCTGGTTGGCACAATCATTCTTTTTTTTCCGTGTATGCATTTTGTGTGTTCGGGCCCTAACAATCAAAACGTTATAATCATCGCTCATTGTTTGTTAAAAAGTTATTTAAAAAAAAGTTTTTAAAATATAACAGTCATCCTTAGTACTACAGGGCATAATTTTGCTTCCTCTTTTTTCACCCTCACACTGAAACAATTAACATTAAATTAACAAAAAATGAAAAGAATTTTCGGACATCGTGTATATGAGAAATATAAACTTAAATATACGTTATGACTATAACGAAAGAATTCAAGCTTTCTTTAATATTGTGTCGCAGATGTATCTTATATGTGGAGATAATAATAATAATGAATAAACCCTTCTAATTTCACAATTAATTGTAATTAACATTATTTTTCTTTTATCTTCTTTTCACACAAAGATATATGCGTGAGCGGGGGATGGGCTCCACCTCCGCCCCTACACCCCTACCCCGAAAAAAATCTAATCTAACCCAAATTTATGTTTCTGATTTATAACTAAAATTTGGTTTGGGTTAGATTAGGTTTTTTCCGGGTAAGGGTGCAGCCTAAACGTGTACTGTATCTACACACACATACCAGCAAATTACTTTCTTTAGCACTGACACAAACTGGTATATTTTTTAAACTTTTTTTATTAATAACTTCTTAACAAACAATGAGCAAACAGTTAAAATCTTTTGATTGTTACTCAGGGCGATAACCTTGATAATATATATCAAGCTCACTGAAATCGGTGAGGTCGCCGCTAATATATATAATTATCGAAAGGTGACTCTTGCCATGGTAAACCCAGACAAAAACGTAAGCAGTAAGACGTAAGCAGTGAAGAAATCGACATTTTTATTTGCTACTGCTTACGTTACTGCTTTACTGTTTGATCGCGATTGGTCAATTTACTTACTGCTTACGTATTACCAGGGTTGGGAAGTAACGCGTTACTTGTAACGTCGTTACCGTTACAGTTACTTTTTTTAGTAACGAATTGGTAACGACGTTATATTTTTTCATTAGTAACGGTAACGGTAACGCAGTTACATTTTGTGCGTAATTGTAACGAATATAATCGTTACTTTTATCGTTACTTTGTACATGTACAATACATATGTTCGGAAAGGGCATAAGCGAGTTTTAAAAGAATGGAACGTTATGTTTGATCATGTTGCGATTAATCATGACCACTATAGATCTCGCGTTGAACTAATTAATTAGCAATATAGACAGTCGGATGTCATTATAAAAAAAGATCATTAAAATTTAGCGAAAAAGTAACGGAAATTGTAACGACTCGTTATATTTTTAGTAACGATAACTATAACGAGTTACTTTTTCTAATGGGTAACGACTAACGGTAACGAGTTACTTTTTTGAATGAGTAGCGAGTAACACGGTAACGAGTTACTTTGTAAAAGTAACTTTCCCAACCCTGCACGAAAAAAAATAGATTAGTTAATACAGCCAAGTTATAGCTCGCTAACGTAAATTTAACATTTATAACTAAGCGAATTTGACAGAATAGCAAAGAAAATATGTCTGAAAGCAGTTATGAGCATATTTTCTTTGCTACACTATCAAATTTGCTTGTTTGGAAATGTTAAACTTGCATTAGCAAACTGTAACTTGGCTGTCTTTTTTTTCCGTGTGCGTATTACTGCTTACGTTTTTGTATGTGCCACTGGTCTAAAAGTTCCAAAAGACATATGGGAACAATTTCCACAGCGTTTGGCAGTGTAAGAAACGATCTCGAAATAGGAAAAAGATTATACGAACCTCTGTGGTGTACCGCAAGTATTTGCAATGTACATTGCCAAACTTGGAGACTGGGCGAACCGTATTGTGCTTGTTGCTCGGTACAAAAGTCGTGGATACACGTACACGTATTGCACACAAGATGTCCCACGCGAGGGTTAACATGCCGGAAAATGTTGAGACGACCGCAGTGCGGTTGGACCATGCAACGTTACAACCGATCTGTCTTCCGGTGACCCATCAGAACGGGCCGCAATGCCGAATCTGTGTGTCCCCCCGTAAAACGACAACGTTACTTTCGTCGCATCGCCGCGGATAATGTATGCGACTGTTACACGACGGCTGTGCTGTAACGCCGTGGCCGGCGGCGGAGCCGATTCGAGTCGTTTGTTTCGAAAGTAAATCAAACCTCGGATGCGGTACGCTCCGCGTTCGTGCCTCACGTTTAACGTTAAACGCGGCCGACTCGACGCCGGGCGATTTATTTGCTCGATATGAAGATCGTATCCGATGTCGACCGCGACCGGAGAGTGATACTGCCGCATTTACCTTCAAATGCGGGATGTGGATGCGGGCTAATGAATTTAATCCCTTCCGGTTCTGTGCGAATCCAATTGGTGTGTTGCGCATATTATATACCTGACGTATGCTAATTTCCAGTTAAACATCCGATCAAAAATACATTTTCAGTTTTAACATTTCGATCTTAATATCGTAGCTTTAATTATTAAGAGGGAAAAAAATTAAAGCTCGCTACGTAAATTAAATTACGAAAAGTAAATTGAAAATATATCCCCAACCCACATGTTACATGTTATCCCTTTTCATTACGGTTTTTAATTAACATATAAATGCGACTTTCATCTCCTCGTTATTATATTCCATTTTTAAAGCAGCGGGCCTATTTGCTCAGCAAAACGCAGTGCTGGAATACGAATTGACGCGGTCCATCCGCTTTAACAAGGTTCCCCCCTCCCCCCAATCTGATTTACGCGATTTTCAAAACGAACGGGTCGTTTATGACACACATAATGATCGATTTCCTCGATTCGCCAGAACAAAAGGTCGAAATTCGGCACTGCGGCGGTAGAAATGATTTGGACGAAGGGAAATGTATTTACAGGGAATCAAGCATCCTATTTATTACGCAAGCGGGCCGACAATAGTGCCGAAATAAAGCGCCGGCCGGCCGGCTACAAAAACGCGGAAATTATGACGCCGTTCGCCCGTACGGAATGGACGCTGCACGCTTGCTCGCATATTTCTGTTTTGCGTGCTTCCCCGTGTGTTTTGTCGTAATAAAGGTTACGCGCGTCGAGACGGAAAACGGTACGCGAGCAGCGCCGGTGGAAACTCGGGGCGCGGATTCCGCCGCCTTGAACAGGAAAAAAAATCGTCGCGGAGACAAAACGACGTACTACTGTCGGACGGCGACGTTAAGTTCCCTATAATAGGTGGATCTACAGATTCACGGCTGCGTGAATTGCTCGATTCACAAGTTGTCAGGTATGTAGATCTGCAAGCCCGTAAATTATTGAGTCCACGTAAATCCGTAAAGCGAACTTCATTCGTTAGTAGTTCGGCAGCTTCGCGAATCTATGCGTTGTTAAAGCCCGCAGATTACGCTATACGTATATCGATGAAAATTATGAATCTTATATTTAGACATCCGCACGAGCATATGCAAATCCAGGGCACATTTCAAATTCTAATGATGACAATACTATGATTAGAATTATTGACATCGATTGTAACGTGACACTTGATATCTTCATGCTAAAAATATGTGGAAGATTCGTTCGTTAAAGCGAATCTGTGGGGCACTTCGTTTCAATATATTCCAGTCCTCTTTTTTCTATAAAACTACACGGACAGAACGGTTTTGCTGAAGTGTCTAAAAATGTAGCTAGATACAGATCAGAAAAAAATATTTTGGATGTTGAACCATCCAAAATAATTATATAGGACGCTCAAACATAATGACAATGCTGCAAAAAGATTTGACATCCTAGAAAACAGCTTGAGCGTGCTACATTATTATTTTGGATCGTCCAACATAAATATTTTCTGATCTGTATCTGACTAAATTTTTAGATACTTGAGCAAAACCGTGTACCTCTAGCTTTGCTTAAAACAGATATTGATTGTTTTAATTAATTGGAATGTATTGGAATGTACAACTCTGTCGGCGGGAAGTTGCCCGTTGCAGCAATATTTAACTTAAACTTGCATAGACTACACTCGACCGACACTCGCCGGGCATTGTTCGAATTTCTACGAGTACAAAAACTTGTAATGCAAGTAACTTCTCGCGCAAGTCCCGGTGCTAGTTGTTCTTCTGTGTTTTATCAAAGCTGAGATTGGAAAGTTGCGAGGGGGAGAAAAAAGCACCCAGCCGTACTTGATAAGAATCTGAAACAGTTTTCGTGTAACGCACATCGCGATGAAAGAGAAATAACAATAATGTAGAAATATTCTCAGAAAAACATGTACATTGTACGTTATACTGTTCATTACGATATTTCTGAAATCTGCTTCTCATATCTGTTTTAAGCTTAAAATCTTTATATACTAGAGTGAAAAGCACTGATGTAAAGCGAAAAGCATTGATATGAAAAATAAGTAGAAAAAATGACTTTAATTGGCTTAAACCAGAGATCTTGCATAAAGAAAAACACACTAGAAAAAGAGAAATTACAGAAATGTTTTTCATCAAGAACCATGAAAACACATAGAGGATTTCTAGAGACTTCTCGAGTCTCTAGAAATCCTCTATCTCGTAGCCAATCAACACGCTTGAAAATTTTGTCGTACGACAAATGAAATACCAGCCTTAGCTTACAAAAAGACACTGATAATTTGAACGCGCTATATGACAAAGTAATTAAATCAATATAAACTGTCTTAATGACTTACATTTCACTTTCGTTATTATGGCTCAGTCTCTGCTGATAACCGTTGGTGTGCTAAGACCTACTTTCCGTGGAAAAAACTTTAGACTACCTCAATTCTTTTATGACGACTATTTTTCTTTATTAATGTATTAATCGCACTGGAGAAGGACCGAAACCTACGATCGAAACGTAGTGCACTATTAAATATATCTGGCCAGTCCGGTCGAATCGAATTATAGTTGTTTGCATTTTTCTTTATATTTTTTATCTAACTGTGACACTTTACATATGTCAATTTTTTACTTCTCACCACCTCCTAATACCTACTGTCGAAAACTGTTTTTATCTTTTGGTTATCGTAGATTTTGTATTTAATTGTCTTTTTAGTTCTCTGGACTTTTAACATATTGTTGACACATTGTCATTTCCATTGGACGTAGTTGTGTATGATCCATACAACTATTTTTAATCTATTCATTTGAGAAGAACCAAAATCCATGGTCGAAACGTCGTGACATATTCATTTAAATAAAATTTGGCCAGTAATATAAAATTTGTCGAAACAAATCTCTGTGGTTTGTTACTCACTGGCGAAGAATATTTCACCTCTTGTTTGTTTAAGTAGAAAAATATTTCAAATCGACGTAGAAAATAATCTCTTTAATGTACCTGCTCCGACATAATTTGAATGCAGCATTACAATGTAATTCGAATGGTACTCTATCAAAATATCGGAACAAGCGCTACAATTGTACGTACTTCATGATTTATCAATTCACCCATTGATGGTTCATCCAATTTGTCGCGAATGATCGACAATAGGATAATAATCGCTCGATTGGGAGTGTGGTCGGCGAAATCGAAAGGCTGCGATGATCACGACGTATGAAGCTACGCGCCGGGGAGAAAAAGTGCATATCCGATATTTCAAATCCCTGCGACATTATAAACGTCGCGCGTCGTTACGGGAAAGTGGAGGGTAAATAAATTAAAGGGAAGGACCGGTGGAGCGAAGATACTCACGGCGCGCGCGAATCGGCCGCTATCTTAAATATTTTTATGCTCGTAAAACACGATACGCCACCGCAGCGTGATCGATAGCTCTGGCCGAAAACGACGAGGTGAAGAGGACTATACATCTTACTCCGTAACGACGTATCCGATACTTTCCCGGCCGTCGGATTAAAAAGCTCCAACGGTGCACTTGGCGCATATTTCAATCGGGGCGCAACAACGTCAAAACTTGGCGTAAGCTGCGAACGAACCGTGCTCCTTCTTTTTTTTTTTCTTTAACCCCTTCGAGCCTTCAGCGACGTCGGGGAAGCGTTACGACGGCAAAATCTCCGTGATAGAAGCGGGATAACGCTTTTTAAAAATACTCGGGGATAAGCCGCACAATTATCGGTCGGCGCGCGGCTATTCATCACCACGCGGAGTTTATGAGTTTTTAATTAGTGTAATTTTCGTGCGTTGATTCATTAAGCGAAATGATAGATCTTTCCGCGTAATTGGTTTTCAAAAATGAGTCACAATTATTGCCCTACGTATAGTCCAATTTTTCTCCACAAAACCGAAAAATTGCGACGAACAAAACACGCACGCGCGATTGTTTATTATTATTTACCTAATTGGCCAATGAGATTTTTCAATAATTTTCTCCTGCCATATTACGGGAGTATACGGGACAGTCCGGTATACGTACTAATTTTTTTTTTTTTTTCGGAAGTGCAGCTGGTATCGGAACGGTTAAAGGGTGAATACGTGATCGGCGTTCGCCGCAATCCGATGGCGCTCCGTTCCGAAAACGAGAGGGACGATTACGCCATGAATCTTAAACGACGTAAGTGCCGTTAACGTAATTGCTTTATCGCGACGGTAATTCAGCTACGTTAATGCGTTTACGTCGCTATCGCGAGGGAGAAGGATCGGGACGTGCGTCGCGACGTTATCCGTCGCGAAGCGGGTCGGATCTAAGAAAAATATAGCGGTATCCGGAAAAAGCTCGCACACACGTATCTCCGGACCGAGAGAGAAAGAGAGAAAGAAAGACAAAGAGAGAGAGAGGATGATATCGAATTTACAGAACGGCTCTCCGGAGAGAAGAGCGCAGAAAATGCGGAGATACGTGCAATATACACGGGATGTCTCAGAACTGTTGCCGATCATAAATTTGATGATAAATTCTTTGGCCAGTTGGAAGAGAATTTTCTTCCGAAAAAAGTCTTGAGGACGGCCCGTCGATGCCGTCGATGTTTTCCCTTACGTCTTCCTTAAGAAACGCCTAGCGTTTAAGGATGTTCAGGCATTACGACTAAAATGATGAAAACTCGCTGAAACCAATTGGATTCTGTAGATTTCATCATAAAGAAGATTCTAAAAAATTTAATGTTACTTCTCTAAGGCTCAATGATACAAAATCTAAAGAAATTAAGGAGAAAGCCAAGTATGAGCCAACGCCGATATTAGGGCGTACAAAATTGTTATTTATTGATCAAAAATAATTTACAAATAGACATGTCTATTTGTCAATGTTGTTACAAATTTGTAACAAATTTGTCAACTTTGTTACAAATAGACACTGTCTCTTTGTAAATTATTTTTCATCAATAAACAACAATTTTATACGCCCCAATATCAGCGTTGGCTCATACTTGGCTTTCTCCTTAATTTCTTAAAAAAAAAGATTCTATCAAAATTTGAAGCTGTTTAGAAAGCTTGTTACTGAAAAAATTAAATAATAAAATTACACGTAGTTTTATGGAAAATGGGGCAAAAATTATTATATCTCACAATCAGTGAAAAATGATGAAAAAAATATGAAATTTTGCAAGCAGAACGATTAAGACTACACAATTGTCTATACCAATTTTTAGCTTAATTAGGAGACTCGTTTTTTTATTTAATAATGTTTATGTTTATGTTTATGTTTATTGTCTCGACTCGCTTACATACGCTCAAATACAGATAAGAAGACTATGAATGACATGTACACTATCGAATGCCATGCAATGCTGCCAAAAATACGAAAAATGATTTATCTCTTGAAACTGATTGTACATAAGCAACTTAACTTTTAGCGGGGAAAAAGTACTTGTACCGCCTGAACATCCTTAATCCTTTGCGGACGGGGAGCGCATGTTTACATGCTCTCCACTTATATTATAGAAACTTATTAGCTCGATTTTTATGAAACTTGAAATACAGAAGTTTTTTGATGGTTCTCTTCAATTTTGAAGTAAAAAATTTGAAATTCACAATGGCGGACTCAATATGGCCGACGTCGAAATGGTCGAAAAATAAAAATATCATTCAATTTCCATGAAACTCATATTATTGAATGGTATTTTCATCTTCCAACCGTTCCGACGTCGGCCATATTGGGTCGGCCATGTTAAATTTCGAATTTTTGACTTCAAAATTGAAAAGAGCGCCATCAAAAACCTTAGTAAACTGCGAGTTTCGCGCAGATCAAATGATTTTAAAAATTTTGATCTGCCATTTTGGATTACAACATTTCGAAATTCTACTCTCTAAATCTGAATCAATGAATAGTCACTGATCGGGAGTGACTATTCACTGTATGCATCAGTCAAAATCAATGAAATTCAACTGGCAAATTAGTAAAACTTGAAACGCTGAATGAATCAGTGAAAGTATACTGATTTACTCAGTGAAAACTTCACTTATTGATTAGTGAATGTACTGCGTGAGAAAAAGAATTAGCTACTATAGCAAATCTACTCGTAAATATAGATAGCTAACATTTTTTGCAGCGAGAGCTATAAATTTGCAATAGTAACAAAACCTTTTGTTAAAGTTTTGCTGAACCTTTTGCTACTTCAGTAATAATTGCAAAAAGGCTCAGGTTTTGCTATAACTATTGCTAAATTATAACTCTTACTGTAAACCATCTTAGCTATCCATATTTACAACAAAATTTGTAGCTAATCCTTTTTTTCACTGATACTAATATAACGAAGGTGATACATTACTTCTCTTCTACAATTATCTTCACAGATAATATTAACGCAATAGACACTGAGCACGCACTCTCTTAAAGTCAATCAGTGTATTATAACTGAAAAGCAGTGAATAGTCACTGATGATCATAATTATAAGTATAGCACTGCAAATCAGTAAAATACGATAGAATCAGTTCATTGCAACCACTATTTTAAACAAAAGAAAAGTGGCGCCCAGAAACAAACTGAGCTCTTATTGGCTCCCGGTCTACTGATTTTGCAGTGAAATATTACTTCCACTGGCTAAAATCAGTCAAATGTAAGACGGAGAACCAAGGTGGGAGTATTTTTACTAAATAGCAGTAAATATTCACTGATTGTCGGTGACGTACTGTTTTACTAATTCAATCAGCGATATTTTCACTGATTGACTTTAAGAGAGCACGAACATGTCTCGGAAGCTAATAAATAAGTGAATAACGATACCTATAACGATATAAGCTTACTGACGAATTAATAAGCTTTGCCGTTCTCGCTGATTGCGCAGCGCGTTCGACCCTGTTTTACTGATTCAATAGCGATGCAAGACGTCACTGATGCAATCAGTAACTTTTCCGCTGATTCAGATTTAGAGAGTATAAGGTCAGGTTCGGATTCAGCGATTCCAAAAACCCCTAAAAATACTAGGTCTTACATAATTGATCCTTTAGCAACCCCCCGTCCTCAAAGGGTTAAATATATGCAAAACGCAAAATATATGCAAAATGTCGAATTCGCTACGTCGGACGATATACAGATGGCAGGGAAACGCCCGAATCTCTCGACACCGCGCGGGGATGGCACGTCGATTTAGGCGGTATAAAAAATCGCTCTGTAGCTGTCATCGTGCCATGACGCGCTGCGATCCGGCCCGGGGGGGGGGGGCACCTCCAGCCGTGGAGCATCCTCGATCCCGGGGAGATTTATTATGTCCCGATATATTACGCGCGGGGCGGATCGGACCACGAAATAAATGCACATACGCTCGCCCGCCCGCCCGCGAAGATGGATATACACGCGCGGGCGTACACGGAAATAATTAATAATGCATTCGGCGGTGCGGCCGCGCGGCGGGGCCGTTACATAAGTAACGTCGCATGCCACGCTCGGGAGAGCAAAGCGATTACAGCCCGGTTCCGTTTTTCAATGACGATCAAATCGGCCGTACATGCGATATTATAATGCTTCTTAGTCCCCGACATGCGAACGTCGGCCGTTCGTTATTGGCCGTCGCCGCGCGCACCTCGTACACTCGGATTTGTTATTAATTATTCGCTTAATCACGCCCTAATTTGCCCGTATCCGTGCGGCCGCATCGCCACCGCACCGGGATACACCGGGAGCATAATCGCGATTTATTTATGAGAGTGTATAGCGCGGTGGACCACAGGTCCACCAGTGGACTTAAAGGGAAGACAATTTCGCGGTGAGCTCTGTTTGAAGTTTCGAGAAATTAGCCGCGTTCTTCATTATGTATTTTCTCATTAGGCATCTGTCAGAAATTCATCTGATACTCGCCTGCTCGGTAATTCGGTAGCGATAACAATTACGCGATCGAGTTGCATTGTTGAATGGAGTTTGACGATATGGAGAATGCCAATATTGAACGAGCTTGTTGTCGAAAACGTGTTCATCGCTCTTACGTGTAGACTTAATGCGAGAACGGGTTGAGATTCCTACGATACTTAAAACTGGGTTAACCTGGTTTACCTCGTTTGAATATAAAGTCGTTGCGGATCCCGACAGGGGCGTTTCTGAAATCGATAATGTAAATTACAGGACGCCTGTTAAGATACAGCTTAAACGTCGGCGCAAACACGGGAGATGACGGAGACGAAGTGGCGGAAAATAATAAGGGCCACGCAGAGAGAAAGAGAGAGAGAGAGCAGATATTGGGATCGAGCGTCGCGCAAATAAAAGTAGACAGGATCGGGGAGAAGGAGGTCGAGAATCGGGGAGGTGTGCCCGTAGGATTCGCCGGTGGTGCGATTGAAATTAAACCTCGATAAATCGCGCGCGAGGGAGAACGGGCGGCAGGTATCCGCCGCCGCGATGCCTCCCGTCCCACCGGTCCAGAAGGGTGGGAAAAGAGGGAAGGAGGAAAAGAGACGTTGAGGGAAAGATATGATCGTAGGGGAAGAACGGCGCGCGCGGAAGGGTGAATAAAAAGCTCCGAATTCGGAGCGGAGCGCCGCGATTTCCCTTCTGTCCCACGTAGGAGAACGTCAAACTTCGCCCGTACTCGGCGGGCGAGATCTATCCCCCTGCTTTATGAAGAGCCGACCGGACGGAGCCGGTGGTTCCCTTCCTCCCTCCGTTCGCTTCCTTTCTCTCCCCGTTCCCTTCCCTCCTCCGCTCTTCCTGCCGTCTTCCCGAGACCGACGATATTATGGCCGTCGACGGAAATTGTTCCGACAAGCGCGTCCTGATTTCTGGCGATATCGGGCCGTACCGACGCGTAAGTGCCAGTTCCTCCTTCCTCGTGGCGCAATCGGGGTGGGGTGGGGGGGAGGGGGGAATGCCTCGACGTCGGAATCACACCCCGGGAAAATGCACGACCGCCCGTCCGAGAGATACGCTCGGCCGCACGCGGAATTTCGCCCCGCGATTCGCCCGTCCGTTTTCCCCGAGCGCGAGATCAGAATTCCCCGAGGTAGCCTAAATTGTGCAGACGGAGATCCCGGCCAGTAACGGCCGAGGTAACTTTACTTTCAATTCACAATCGCGATTTTAAACGATCCGCACATCCCTTGTGTCTCAAAGGGGACATATCGCTCCATCCGCGCTGTCGTCCGTCGACGTCGGCGACGGATCCGCCGAGCCATCCTTTATCCGGCTATAGGTTTCTTTTGACCGACTCTCGAAGGTCTTGATATATATCCATTATATACCGGGCGTACCGTGCGAGTACGCCAGCGCGTCTCCCGATAAAGTACTTTATCCTATACCGCGTTGTCCCGCTCAGCCACCCGTTCTCGATTACGTCGCGCTTGACCCCGCTAGGTCCGCTTATAGGATCAATGACACACATCGGCTTTTCGACGGTGTGTTCTGATTTCGCGCTCAATGGCGGTGTATTTCCGCAGGCGGGTTGCTTGTACGACCGGCCCGCCTCGCGGATGGTTGATCGATGTGGGCGGCGATGCGGAGGCGAGACGCGTGTCTGTCGCTCAATGCCAAGTTGTTTCGAAGTACGCCGAGTGGAATTTCGGTCTCGGGACATGCCGCTGACTCGTCGTCGCAGGCTCCGCCGGAGATAGAGAGACCGGGAGAGCGAGAAAGGACGAGGGAACGAAGTCGAATTACTTCGGTTATCGTTGTCAAGCTTGGAATTGTTGCCAGCGCTCGCGCGGCGCGACGGAATTATTTAAGCGCGGTCTACCCTGAAGAAATTTACTCGCGCGACCAAGAAATATGAGCCGTTTAAAGTGACGGTGGCGGAGATCCCGAGAGGATCTGACTAAAGTAGCCGCGAATGTGTCGACTTCCGTCCCCGATTAATCGCACGATCGTATCTAACAGGAGGAGCGTTTTATCCTTACCCCTGGTAAAAGCCATCACACATAAAATTCCGTAAGGACGTAAGACGTAAGCGTAAGAAAATCGACCAATCCCAATCGAGTATTGTGTTGTTCGCAACCCCACCACTCAATTGGGATTGGTCGATTTTCTTACGCTTACGTCTAACGTTCTTACGGAATTTTATGTGTGATGGCCTTAACTACAATAAGAGTCGTAAGTCGTAAGTCGTAAGAAATTGACCAATCACAGTCGAATACGAAGAGAATAATCAACTGTGATTGATCAATTTCTTACGACTTACGACTTACGACTCCTATTGTAGACCAGGGGTTATCCTGAAGAAACGACTTCAGAAATGCGAATATCGCACGTCGGAAAAAAGTGCGACTCTTCACACGATCTCCGATCTGATTTCCGGGGGGTAGATCCGATTATCCCGCTCGCTCGTAATTGGATCACTTTACAAGATTACAGCCCTAATTTTGCGAATTTTAGAGAATACTTCTCCATAATTCCGACGCTAATGTAATTTCATCCTGAATGCGCAATGTTACGGGACAATGCATTTCAGATGGTCGCTACATGTTACATTGAATACGTAAAGGGATATTACCCGGTCATCCGCCCCGTCTATCCAATCCGGCTTTTAATTAATTATTCATGCCTCTGAAAACTGATACATCTTCGAAGAAACGGCGCCGCTTTCGTGGGATCTAAAATCCCGTCGCTACATCACATTTCACGGCTATAAGCGGAAAGAAATCGACGATCGTTGAATTATTCCGAGATTCTATTATCGCCGGGCGAGAGTGGCGCGCAAGCGCCGTGCTAATTTACTTACATGCCCTGTAACTCATTATTACGGCTGTAAATCTGCCGCTAAAATTGTGCTCGCGAGGAGATGAAACATGAATATTTAAGGCTCTTTGCCCGGATTAAGAGATCCGGTATTCCTTGAATAACGAAGCCCGCCCCCCCCCTCTCTCTCTCTCTCTCTGTCTCTCCCTCTTTCTCTCTCTCTCTTCTTCCATCCCCTCTCGCCCTGCCAGTTTCCTGCGCCACCCTTTCTTACCCCGTCGCTCCACCGCCGCGATTCGGTGCCGATGTACCCGGAGGCCGTAAACGTCACAAAAAGAAACGACGCGGTGCCTCTCGCTTCTGCCGCTCGCGATCTGCGGAATTACACGGTTTTCGCGCGGGTAAGCGAAGCCGAAGGGAAATATTAGCCGCTGGTGCGAGCGAGACGGGCGGATATCGATTTTCGGTCGCGCTAATAAATAAGCGCATGCGTCCCGCGCGGCGCTTATACCGGGTGTACCGTCGGAATAACGAAACCCCGTTGCGTCGCGTCGCCCTCGTCCGTGGACTCCCAATGCGGCCTCGAGAAGATTATACCTCGAAAGCCCGACTCTCGACACGCGACTCCTCCGGTCTCTTCAGTGTCTCTTTCCCTTTGCATTCATACTATTTGACGACCGCTGGCTTTCATGCTCGCACCGGACGCGCGGCGGGCACGAACATTTTTGCCCGGCTGTTGCCAATTTTCGGCCTTGGCGTAGGAGAAGGGGATGAGGAGGGAGCCGTGTTTCGTGACATAACATACATCTCGAGCCGGAGATTTACTTAAGGGGGGAGTCCTTTGTAAAAATGTACCTAATACATGTAGACCTTTCTTTAGAAATTTCCCACACACACCCTAACAACCGGTGCTAATTAAAGCTTTCTTGATTGACATATTGATAAACTAATTGTTTTGTACACTTGAAACTTTAAACACGTTTTTCTCGAAACAACGTTTTTTAAATATATTTGCGGGTCAAGTTATTTTTTTTCTAATTAACCGATTGACTTCCAAATTGGCACAGATCTTCAAAACAACTTTCTTTTGGCACTGAACCTGTAAAAAAACTTTTTTATTTAACCATTTTTTTGTAATTTCCTGAAAATAATGCAAATTTTTGATAAAAATCGATACTTTTACTTTGACAGGTCGCCATTTTGTTATTTTCATACTTTGAGGTATTTTGGTGGTTCAGTACCAAAAACAACGTTTAACAAGTAAAACGAACTTTGAATTTTTAACTTCAGCCTTATAGAACGGAAATGAGAACTGCAAATCGACCATGTCGTCGCGGACGATCATTGGTTGAAATGTAATAGCGGGAGAAGGAGGAGCTCAATATGGATGTAAAATTTCACAGACATTCATAAAATGTATATCTTTTGTGTGTCCAAAGTTTAAAACGATTGAGTAAATAGTTTTCCTCAAAAAAATTCCTAAAAACACTTTATTTTTTCGATTCCTACATTCCTACTCCCCCCTTAACTAACTAGTACGCTGAAACCATCGACATATATATAGTATGGACTACGCGATCCCTATATATGAAAGCCTTCAAAAAGTGTCCGGTAGAATTAGACAAAGAGAGAACGAGGTACAGGTCAATTGCTCTCTCTCTCTTTCTAACGCTTCTATTGGTTGCTTTTGTCCCTACCGAGAGGCTGTAAAGGACGTACCTAGGTACACTGAAAAAAAAATTCTTAGTAAACTTGTAAGATGCATTTAGTATACTTTTTTTAAGTATTTGATTATTATTACCGATTATAATAATACACGGAAAAAAACGATAAGGTTGCCACAACCACAATTCGTCCAACAACATAGTGAATGTTGAGACAACCATAGTGAATGTTGAGACAACCATAGTGAATGTTGAGACAACCATAGTGAATGTTGAGACAAACATTCACTATGTTTGTCTCAACATTCACTATGTTTGTCTCAACATTCACTATGGTTGTCTCAACATTCACTATGGTTGTCTCAACATTCACTATGTTGTTGGACGAATTGTGGTTGTGGCAACCTTATCGTTTTTTTCCGTGTAACAAAACATTTTGTAATAATTATAAACATTTGTAATAATTATAAAAGAGCAAATTTTGTTTAGTTGAGCCAACTAAATTATGTAATACTTATTATACGTTTAGTTGAAACTATTTCACCTAGGTACTTGGTAACATTAACCAAGCCTGGATTTTTATAACCATGCCTTTCTTTATGTCGATGGCTGAAACTGTGCAATAATCGCGCGGGCGTAATACAACGTGCGACGAGAGAGAGAGGAAGCGACGAAAAAAAAAAGTCAAACGTACAGGGACGTACGGGGACGTACGGGGACGTTTTATTCCCCGCTGGGGATGAGAAACCTCGCTAAAATTACGTAAGCCACATCGGTTTCTCGAGGTTCCGAATTTAGCGCGGAGCGAGCGATAAACAATCGCGCTGCCCTCGATCGCTGAAAAATTCAGAGGCCTTTCCCCCGGACGAGTAAAGATGGACCACACCAGATTACATTAGCCCGGTTAACCTCCTCTCCTCGCAGAAATAGGGGATCATCGCGGAGCCCACCATTTCCCCGTCCTTCCCGATGTGTCCTCGGGGGACTGAATCCTTCTTTCGGCGTCGTAAAGAACCGAGGAGAGGAGATAAACGTTCTCGCGCGCGGCCGAGAGACGGGAATTTCTCGCGCGAGGGAAACGACGGCGCGAAAAAAAAAGGGACGCATCAACCCTCCTATATAGTCGCCGTCGGTTTGAGGAACGTTAATAAGTAACAATGGCGTTTTCTGGGTCGTCTGCACGCACGTCGGCCGGAACGTGTATAACGTGGCGCGTGCCATGTGCACGCAACGTAACGGAATCACGGATTCCTACTGTTGCTGTTGCTGCTGCCGTTGCTGCTGTTGCTGCCGCTGGTGTTTCTCGCGATTCTAACTCCCGCTGCCGCAGTATCCGCCTCCGGGGGATGAAATCTATCCCGACGCGTGCAACTGGTACCCCAATTACTCGACGAGGGTCGTTAGTCGCAAGCTCCCTCCTTTCTCCCTCTCTCTCTCCCCCTCTCTCTCTCTCTCGCCCGCACCATCTCTCTCGTTTGCTGGCGCATCGCGCGACTTTGCCGGTGAATACTTAAATTCACCTCTCTCCGTCGCTGTATGCTACATAAAGTGGCGTGTAAGGGATGGCACGGCGCGATTTAACGAGCACAAATTACTGCTTTCCTTCGAGGGTGTGGAGCGAAGATTCAATGACGTGGAGAAGCTCCGAAAGGAATCGAGCAGCCGGCGAGCTGTTTCGGGAGGTAGAGGTTTTAATTAGCATTTTCGCTGCTGGATCTCTCGGTTATTAGATCTTTTTTTCCGCAGATGTTATATCTGTTCTGATAAACGTGTTACAAAACTTGTGTAAAGAACTTATTTTATTATTTGTTAAATTATTCGAATTCCTACATGCTCCTCCACATATGCTACATTATCGTACATCAAGCACTGTTCGCAATTCATTTAATAACTATTCCTTCCGCCGCGTACAAATAATACTCCATACGGCTTAATTAAATATAACGGCCGAAATTTCTGTTCCTCGCGCCATTCTTTCCCCATATAAAAACCCCGGACCTCGCACGACACTGCCAGCAGTTTAAATTGTTCCGGACTAAGTGTTAATCGCGATAAGCGCTTAAAGCCGCGGCTTACACGCGTTACTTTAAACGTACGGACGATTTTCCGACGGCGATATCCGCGATACGGAAGTCGTTCACCGATCTCGCGAACCCCCACCGAGAGGAAAGTACTCCGGTTTTTTCTTTCATTTTTTTTTCTTTTACAAGCAGAAACTCATCGGACCTCTCTCTCCCTCTCCCTCTCCCTCTCTCTCTCTCTCTCTCTCTTTCTTTTGCTCTCAGATATCGATCGACCAATACGACCGAGATTTCAGACGCTTCTCCTCACGCTCGTAAAATTAAGCTCGCACACGTTACCTCCTGTATCTTCGTGAAATCTTCCGAACTGTCGTGCCCCGCGCGATAGCGAGGGGATACGTATGCGCAGCTATCGACGGTCTTTTAAGAACACGTACGGTTACGAATGCGAGATAAAGGGCGTACCGCGCTACTCCCGATTTGATCGATAAACCGATAGTATAATACATTTTAGATAACGCAATGTGTCGCCCGATACAGCAGTTCTCAAACATTGCGGCGTCCGCTACCCCCCGCCGAACATCGGCATTGAGTGCTTCAATACATGAATTTAATTGCTCTCTATTCTCGCGTCATAGACAGAATCGATAACATTATTAGAATTAGTGTGTTACGTAATACACAGGCTCGTAATACGGATATGCCCGGAATCGTAACCAAATTGACATGACTAAAAGCATTTTACTATTCTTGTAGCACAATGGTTTAAATGGACTGTAAATACGTGCGCGTATGTGTATATGTGCGTGTGTGTTCATTCGTTTATTAAAATTAAGCTTATAAAGTTAACCAATTACCTGACCTGATACTGATGGCATTAACTCGTAGCGAAATATCGGTATTGACAACGGTACGGTGTACGGGGAGTACTTCACCGTAGAGCCGTACTTTACGACGCATTTAAAAAGCACGCTATTAGCATGAATAAATGAAATAATAAATACAGATTAAACGCGAGGAACAGGCTCATATGTAGGAATTAAAGCCGAACGTAACAACAAAATTGCGTGATATTTATTCCGCCCATTCCCACCGTGACGTTTATCATTTTTAGCACGTGTCCGTCGGACATTTATGATATCCCATCAACGGATTAAGATCTTTATCCGCGTATTTACATTTTTCCCTGACGTGGACCTACCCTCTCGCCGTCTCTCTCTCTCTCTCCTCTCTTTCTCTCCCCCTCCCCCTCCTCCACCTCCTCCAAGGAACGTAATTCAATTTCTCGAACGCGCTTAACAATCTAACTTTCCCAAGTAGCAGCTAACGTAACGCTACGTGATGTAATGGAGTAAATGGTCGACGGCACATATCTTAGATTATTATCAAATCATCGCTCGAGGCGGTATCAAAATTGTCTTCTCAAGATGTCCTATCTTCGACGGGCGAGCCGGGATATTATATGTTAAAGAAGCTTATCAGACGGTTTCACGGTCGAGTTGATGCATGCGATAGCGCGCCGCGCGCCGCGCCGGTCGGGAAAGGTAAACGCCTCGCATGGGGAGAGCTAGCCGGGACTAGAGACCCTCTAATAAGGCCCAGTTCCACAATCTCCAGTTAACTTAACCGGCCGGTTATTCCATTGGAATTGACCAATCGCATTTGTTAATTTTGCTTAATGACAAATGCGATTGGTCAATTCCAATGGAATAACCGGCCGGTTAAGTTAACTGAAGATTGTGGAACTGGGCCTAAGAGTCTGGACACTGTTGTCATACTTTCTATTGGCTTTGACAAAATATGGCGGAACCAATAACTTGTCTCGAATATATATATTTAGCGCGCGGTATTATTCAATTGCACCGTTAGAAAATTTGTGTACTTTTGTGAAAAAATTTGCTGGTTAACAATGAATACAATATTAAAGGTTAGGAAGTGATTTCTGTTACAGCATTATGTCTTTTGTTTTTTTAAAATAATATTATTACCCCATACTTAAAAGAATTATCTTCCACTTCGATTGAGTCGGATATCCAAACGGGGTATAAGAAGAAGAAGAAGCACTGAACTTACATTTCATTGTCAGTCACAATGTGCTGTGAGTCACAGTACGACGCTATTAAAGTGCTACACCGTGCTGTACTGTAAACACTATCCCCACCACTTACGACGCCATTTTATCAAACTTGCGACAGTGTCCAGACTCTTATTAGAGGGTCTCTAGCCGGGACTAGAGTTCTATATAAGAGAGAAGCGACATTGAAGGAAATAGTCTGATTGGCTAACTAAATCACGTGATTCAGCGCCAATCATACTTATTTAATCACAATAAGAAAAAAATGGCGCTGAATCACGTGATTTACTTTATCAGACCATTTCCTTCAATGTTTCTCTACTGTCCATACAGAGAAAAAAATGGCGGCTTTTCGATATATCGCACCTATCGATTACCAATGTCGCTTCTCTCTTATATAGAACTCTAGCCGGGACGAGACGTACCTATTGACTTCTCCGAGACTAGTCGAGCGTGATTTATATTCAAATACTCCCGCGAAACATCTCCCTTTATCCGCGTCCCGGGGATCTCCCATTTTTCACGCAGTTTTCGCGGTGTCGGAAACATTCGCGAAAACGCTTTCGCGCAATTACGGGGTTTTTAAGGTATTACAGCTCCTCCGTCATTCACGCGGAACGGAATTCACCCGGCATTATTCCATAATTTTTCGCCGGCCCACGTGTCAGTTGGCCGACGTTATATTCGCTTATGCGAGATTAACTCAGCAGCCGTAAAATACGATCGCGAGAAACGCGTACCCCCGTCTCCCATACGTCCGCGTAGATATTGAAAACTCCCGCTAGAGGTATCCCTGTCGGGGCATTTTTTCTAATACGTCACAGCCGACGTCGCTATTGATTTTGTCTATTTAACTAATTTCCCGGCTTTTACTAGCGCCGTTATATCGATATGCCCGGGGGACTC
The DNA here is from genome assembly GCA_003063835.1 of Aphaenogaster floridana. Lineage (NCBI taxonomy): Eukaryota > Metazoa > Arthropoda > Insecta > Hymenoptera > Formicidae > Aphaenogaster > Aphaenogaster floridana. Next base: position 74,445 of record NJRP01000370.1, read on the forward strand.
AAAAAATTTGCATTAATTCCCGAATTGATTGACGTGGATTTAGCTCAACCGGCGGCGCATCGAAGGCATTATTGCGGGCGTACCGAGCGAAAGACGAGAGCCCGTCGAAGAGCCCCGCTTTTAACGGCAAATCTCCCGAACGGAACTTCCTAAACTAATCTCGACATCGAAGATCGATAATAATGATCTCTCCCAGGACGCACAAATCTTGGTTGCTGTCCAAGTTGCGTTAGCCTCGCGTGGAAACTTCGCGCCCGTGTAACGCCGCGTGTGCAACGTAATACGGGACTTAAAAGATTAAAGCGCAGATTAAAGTACGCGGTTCGCATTCAACGCGAATAATTTTCTTTCGGCGGTCGGGGGATTTCAACCGTTTCAACGCCCGCCGCGAAAGATATATACCAAGGACGATCGACGAGGAATAACGCGGTGGTGTAGAATTCCCGCGTCTCGGCAAAGCTGAGAAAATCACGAACGATCACGCAGAAATTTCTTATGAATTAAGAATTCTCCTCCCTCCCATCCTTCCCTTTGACAAACACAGGCGCTATGAATCGCAAAAGCGTACGGAAACAATGAAAGCCTGATCAAAGTCACGCGCCAGATTTTATGCTGATTACATTTTCATTTTTCGAAGTCTTCTCTTGAAAAATTTCTGACTCTGGATTCAGTTGGTCTCCCGTTTCGACCATTATTTTCATATCTCACACTTTATAAAGATTTATTCTAAGGAATGTCTGAAACATGTACGACTTATGCTATTGGCATTGACTTTCGCGTTCGCGCTTGTAAGGCTCGCCAGGGAAAGTCTGTAATTGTCTTTGACCTAAACTTGCACTGCGCGCAAATACATACAAACGGAACAAGTTGAGCAAAGCGAGGAAGTCTAGCCGCTCGATATTCGTCATTATCTCCCCTATTACCGGCTCTTTGAACGCGGGGTCGGCCGATTCCATAAATTCGGCCACTTCCGCAATTTCCGCCTTACGATTTAGCCCGTTGCGCGTTTACCACGTAACGGGTATCGCTGCAAAAGCGGAAGAGCGGAAAATCCGCAACGATCGCGTAAGCGATTTCTTCCGTTATTACTTCATTATCATTTTTGCAACAAGTGGTGCCGCGCACCGCCGGCTGTAGCTGGCCCCTTACATACGTAGAGGGACTACCGTGTGTTTCCCCAATTCTGTCACGACCGAGGAAGCGAGCGAAGAAAGCTGAAAGGGAGACGGAGAAGGAGAAAACGAGTGAAGGAAGTCGACGTTGGAAACTCCGCTGGAAACAATAACCGTACCGATTTCAACGGTTACTGCGCTCTCCGCTTCTTACTAGTATTGCTGCTGATGTTGTTGCAGTTGCTGTATATTTCCCCAATTTCGTCAACGGCGAACTTCGAAGGAACGGCAAAATGCCGAGTAGATCCTTACAATTACTATCGCCAATTCTAGGGTGATGTCTCTCGTCCTTTTCATACCTCCACCCTCTCTCTTTCTCTCTCTTTCTACCTCTTTTCCAGATTTCACGAAAACTTCTGGAAGTTAGCGTACTTTCAGGAATTTAAGAATCTCATGCCGAGAGACGAAGGATAAATGTAGGGTGAAAAAGAGACAGATAGATAGATAGAGAGAGAGAGAAAGAAGGATGAGGGGAAGAAAGGTGGATGGCATAGGATCGTGTAACGTGCTACGAAATCCCTCGTTATCGTAATTTCGTTCTCGAGTATCGGAGAGGAGCGAGCCCGGCAGTCGTGACACTCCTCCGAAAGTTGACTCGTTCTCTGAAAGATCCTCAGACTGGAGATTGGATTGGGGATCGTATAAACAGTAAAGGCAACGGTCGTTGAGCAACTTCCTTTACGTCGTGGCTCGAGCCACGAACGACTGCTTCGTGCGACCGAGGCTTTATTTCGGGTAACTTCGACACTTGCGCATCCCGCCGAGAAAAATACCTCTCGAGAAGCACAGAGCCGATCGCAACGATCATCGTCGATTCGATCGGCGAAGGGGTCTCGAGATGCAGTTGTGCGCGTATCGGTGGATGAACGCGCGAGTGCCGCAAGTACTGCGGTTAATTCACAGGTACTCGTACTTTCCCCGCCAAATTCAGCGAGTTTATTGAGAGAGAAATGTACTTGAAAAATAATAGAACATATTATTCCACACGTACAGGGAGATATTCTTTAATTAAGAGACGTTTTCAACACTTTTCTCGTTAAATGTAATGTTAAAGTTGGAGTAAAGGGAGTCGGAGCTCGAAGCTTCGTGTATACACTTTTTTTACCGCGCCGATTCTTTTCAAGGGTTGAATACGTGTGTGAGGGTTGTTGAAGGAGATGTTACTTTAATCAGCCCCATCAGGAGTCTGTCGATTGCGAATTGGATGCTGCTTCTGATTTCCGCCGTTGCAATCGCATGCCCTGTTCAGGAGAGCTAATCTATTTCTAATTAGAGTATTGTTCTCCCTGAGAAGGAGCACAGATATTTTTGCGCTAGAAGTAGCTCTGCGATTAATTGCACCTCTCGATAAATAACTGAGCGGATCATGCGTACTCGTAAGATTTATTATTGTCCGATCTTTCTAACCAAACGCGCACGGTCCGATCGATAACTTCATTAGCAAGCGCTAATTATATAGCGCGTTATATATAATTAGTCTATACGTATAGTACAACATCTTGGGAATTGGAATCACTTTGCCGAGGAAAACGATTATCTTTTGATATATTCTGACTGATGTGGACTATCAAGATAACTTATTTGTTCTATCGCTACACAGAAAGAAAAATGCTGTTGCTTCAATTAAAATCTACGTCACGGGCTGCCACAAACATAAACAGTTCATTCAATTGTATTATGATTGGACCAAATATCTAGATTATTCTTTTAATAATGTAAATATTTGGTCCAATCATAATACAATTGAATGAACTATTTATGTTTGTGGCAGCCCGTGACGTACACTTTAATTGAAGCAACAGCATTTTTTTTCAGTGTATATATTTTTCATTCCGTGGCGGATGCAATTATAAACGACGTGTAAAAAAAGTCACAGGATACTATAGATTATTTCGATACGTTCCTTAAAAAAATACCCCGATATCTAGATCGGGTTAATTCTCAAAGGATACGACACGATCGACGAGACGAAATGAAATTTTGCAGCGCGACGTTCCAATTCCGGATTGTTTCACAATAACAAAGTCTGTAATTTTCGACGGCGAGACCGTGGGGCTTTTTCAAGCAGGATTGCGCAAGGAGGAATCGATAAGTCTGTTTCGTAATTCTACGAAACTCCCGCTGCTTAAATTTTCTAATTGAATTAAAGATACGGCGCAAGAGATCACTAATTTTCAGGAACTTTTAATGGGAGAATCGTCCCTGCACTCTGCCAGGAAAATCTCGGCTGGCGTAAGAAGACGACTAGTCGCCGAGGCGCCGTCCCATGTAACGCTGACAATTGTTTCGTTAACACGGCTATAATGCAGAAAGTTACCGGGATAGTTACCGCGAGAGCGAGGGGGGCGGTAGGGTAGGCGTTCACGGCATCTTGGAGCATCTCTCGAGGAGTGCGGAAAATTCGACTGGCGTTATCACCGGCCGCGCGATGATAATTGGCCGCCGCCGGGGAGATGAGACGGCGTAAATAATTCTCCGGATAAATAATATCCCGAACGCGCGGCCATGAAAATGGAAGTGAGGCGAGCGCCTTCCTCATCTTGTCGTACTACTTTAACTCATTATTTCGCTCGCCGTTGGGAGAAGAGTCTAATGGGAGCGTATTGGAGGCTAGCTCGCCTTGCCAGTCGCCCGGCGGAAAGTAACAGCGGTGGCGCAATAATACCTAACGTAGAGCCATTTCATCCATTAGGCGTTGTGGCAAGGGTGAACTTTGGCTCGTAAAAGGAAGGCACGAGCCTGGATATTCCGGGAATCGCCGCGTTAACGATCGCTTAAAACATCAACAAAAATATGTTCTTGATTCTAATTAAAGATACGTATACGATATGTGCGATTAACCAGTTAACTGGTGGATCCGAAATCAACGTTTTGTGCCTAAATTGGTGAAAGTGAATAATTTCGTATTATACATGGAAGCTAATCCATAAGGATTTATCAAGTTTATTGCAAATCCGTTGAAAATTGGCAAAGCTATTCATGGTGCTCATATATGAGTCATTACCAGTTGTGGCACTTTTTTTTCGCTCATATATGAATCATTGCCAGTGAACTGGTTAACATGTAACATACATAACATACATGTCATTGTCAATTTCTACAGTTCCTTCTTGTGGAAGTTGGCTGACGGATATAATGACACGTTTTAATGATGTTTCTTAACACTAAACCTACCACCGCCGGTCAAATGACCGTTTTTAAACTTTTGATTAAAAATTCTGCATTTAATGTTATCGCTTTTCCTCAATTGACTTCACGACTTTTTCTTAATATACATATAATCCGGTAGAAATAGATATAAATAAATTGTCGGTTAATAATTAATTTTAGTGTTAATGATTTATTCAAAATTAACTCACCAATGGTTTCAGAACGTAAGAGTCTCACAAGAATAGAATTTATAAATGGTAACAAGTACATCGCGTAGCTTTAAAATTTTAACAGTCAGAAAATAAGATGAAACTACGGAAAGAATAGTTTTGCTGAAATATTTAAAAATTTGTCCAGATACAGATCTGAAAATACGTTTTGTTGGGTCATCAAAACAATTGTATAGGACGTCCAAAATAGTTACTAGAATATCAACACTTTTTGCAGCATTATTATCATGTTTGAGTGTTACAACATAATTACTCTGGATAGTCTAACAAAATTATTTTCAGATCTGTATCTGGTCAAATTTTTCGATATTTCAGCAAAACCGTTCTTTCCGTGTAATAATAGTCAAAAGCAGTTTTAAAATGTGTTGCGGTCAGAGGAGTAAGATACAATAAATAAATTAGGGCAGTAAAAATAACGGATCCATGGTATATATATATATAAGTCAGTGATATAAAATATAAATAAATAAATATAGTTAAAAGTTAAAGAGACATGTTAGTCGGTGGTATAAAATAAAAATAAATAAATATAGATGTTAAAATCATACATACATATTGTTGTATAACTGTAAGTAAATTTAAATAATATGAGAATAAAATTTGCTCTCTCACAAAGTCTCAAAAACGGCCTCGAGGAGACGAATCGATATCGTCGAACAAATCTATCGCAATTGTTTCTTACATCCTTCGGAAAATGTAGCACAATTTACTGGCGCCAAATACAACTCGATTGATTTTTAAACATCATCATTCATGAGTCACTTAATTGGGCACTGGCTGTTACCGTTTTGCCATGGAAAAACGAGAGAGAAAATTAACTAATTGCATATTTTCAAAGACCCTTCCCGTCTATCCGTTTTAAGACGGCGGAATTTTACGGAGAAATGCTTTCTACCTTAAGAGCCGTACCTCTCAGTTTTCCTTTTCTCTAGCCGCGCTTTTATCCGCGCTTTCTTCGCATATCGCTAATACTCGCTGAAATATCGCGTCACAGATTACTTAACTTCGTATTTGTAGGTGTACCGAGAGTTTACGTTTTCACGGTGATCTCGATATTTTTCGTTATCCGTTTCACCTTTCCACGTAACCGCCGGCGATTGAAATATTAGAACGTAACTTAAATATGTTAAATAAATATTTTGGTGAAACATGAAAAATATTTTTATTCGGCTTCATTCACATGTTAAACTTACATTTATTTAAATGTTCTTATTTTCTCTTTCATTGGCCATAATCATACTGCACGAGTACCAGGAATTAAAATATTTTAACGGAAAAATTATTAAAGATTATCCCATCTATGTCCGAGCTATGTTAAATAAAATTTTTTCGATACGAAATCTGAATTATGTGCAGCCCGTCTATAAAAACTATCGACCGTTATTCTCGTCGTCGATCGTTGCTAAATAAGTAAAATAAAAACGCATAATTTTTCCTCATGCAGCTAAATATAGCCGCAAGTTAATAACAATAAATTCCCGAGAGACGCGCGACGTTAATTTCCACCGTCGATAATCGACCTTTATTATTTCCTCGTCGAAACGGAAACGAAGCCACCGTCGCTGCCACCGACTCGACTCGATTCGACCCGGGTATCGAGAAAAGTAGCGAAGGACTTTCGAGGAGAAATTAAAGCCACGTGCAATCTGAAAGGGCGGAAAAAGGAGCCGACTTCGAGGGAAACAAGAAGACCTTCTTGGGACACACCGAATGAAAGGGAGACGACGAGAGATACGAGAGGAGACGAGAGTAGCTTTTATCGAAAATTACGGTTTATAAATATTGCAGCTGGACTCGTCCGTGTCGCCCGTCGTCCTCGCCCGCCGTATAATTAGCTCCCGGGCTCGCAGCTGTGCGAACGTAAGGTATCGTTCACGTAAGGATTATTATGGTTGCACAGCTCGCTCGACGGCAACGTAGCGCGGGATTCTTAGCTCGACTATAAACGTACGCTTTGCATCTGCTCGACGAGCGGTAATACCATTGCGTCGCAGTATAGAGGCTTTGGACGCGTTACACTGCGCGTTTGAATGCAAAGCCCGAAGGTACTCAAACTTCGGCATTGCAACTGCGCGCGCGGCGACGTAAAAACGCATCGCCGTAACTTAAACAAATTTCGAACAATTCTATGCGCTCGAACGGACCTTGTAAAGGCGGAAAGGAAAAATTTTGGATGAACGAGATCAGCGAGATTATCAGAGACGTATCGCGTTTGGCGGTGATAGATGTTCCACATCCGAAGCAGAATTTTCCCGTGTCCGTGGAGGAAAGTTGCCTATACTGGCATAGGTCTCTTAAAGCGATACCCCCTTATTTCTCGGAAAGTAAACATTGCACTTTATTAATTCTGATAAAAATTTGATCTGCTTAGATAATTAAAGAAATGAAAATCCATAATTCATACATTTGTAGCTAGTTTCTATATAAAATCAGCTAAAAACAAATTCTTCAAATGCGAGAATAAAATTCTTACGATCTTCTTTTACAAATTGCATAATTTAAACAATAACGAGAATATTATTAATAATATTAGGTCATTCTACATGTTTGTGTAGCTTTCCAAAACTGTTTTATTTACATTTTTCTCTTAACGCACGTCTGAATTCTGGCATCACTGCCTACCATGTACTCCTGTGTCAGTTTTGGTGCCAAATTTCTCAGACGTTCATTTTTGGTTATCTTACGAAAAAGTTAATTATTACAAAATACGAAACAATAATATAAAAACTGCCATCTGATAAAAGACACTTTCTAGTTTGTATTCATGTTTCCAAAATTTTATATTTAGCTTTTGTTTAAAAAAACATAGGGAATTGGGATGTGGAAGAAGAAAGAAGGTTGAATCGTCCTTCTTCCTTCTTCCACATCCCAATTCCCTATGTTTAATTCCTGGTTCCTTATTCCTCTCATTGTGCATGGGCCCTTATGTTTGAAGTACGGCTGCGCTATGATACGACTGTGCTACAACGTTATAAAGGCACTAAGCCTCATATGAGCCATACTCAACAGGCTGAAGCGGATTGATATTTCGACGTACTGTTTCGTCTGAGTCTCATTACGCGGGATGGCACTCGTCGCGTTTTGCGCGTGTTACAGCCAACGAACGAGAAAGGGGTAGATAGGTAGATAGAGATAGAGATAGAGAGAGAGAGAGAGAGAGAGGGGGGGGGAAAGAGATAGAGAGAGAGAGAAAGAGATAGAGAGAGAGAAAGAAAGAGAGAGAGAAAGAGAGGAGGAGGGTAGCCACTCGTACGGACCACTCGTATTTATGAACGGGAACGTAGTTTACTGTCTTGACTTCGAATTAACTCAATCCCGTTAACACGGCACTCGACTGCCTAGTGTCGTTTTGCCGTTCCGGAAATGGCGCGAACACCGTAGTCGTGTACACAGGAAGAGATATCGTAACTGCTTTTCGTCCATGTCTCCTAATAAAGGCCGGCGTTACAGTTGAAGCAGCATTATTCCGAAAAGATAACGTATGTACACTAGGAAATCAACAATCATGTTCACGTTACCTTGGAACACGGTTGGTGCTTTAAAAAGTTTATTAGAGAAACCGCAAATATAGATACATACATAACCGACACATTTATCTTCTTTCGGATAATGTTTGCGAATGGGCATAAAAGATATATGAAAAACAACTGCGGTTCAATCAATATATCGCGTTTTCTGGATAGTATCACATTTCAACACTCGGTTAACCATCTCGAGGGATAGAATTCTGTTTAAAGCTATACAGATTTTATTTTTCGTTGTAATAAAAGTTTTGCGGCTTGCGAATAAAATATTAATATGTCGATAATAATAAAGAGAAAATATATATATGTACATATATATACACCTACATATTAATAAAGTGTATTAATTCAAAGAATATGCTGCGCGATAGTTCTTCAGCAATTCGCGGAATATCAATGGACCGGAATTTCATTGCGAATTTCGACACGCGGTACAAAGTTACCCGGGGAAAAGCAATAGATAGGGGTTTTATTTCGAGGGCATGTTCTCGGGCCGGCTAACAAAAATACCTCGCGGAATTATGATGATACGCTGCGGCGATATCGCGGGTTCTAAAGCTGTTAATACAGAACTAAAATGCAACAGAGGGAATATTACGTCTGTGCATTGCTAAAGGGGTATTCAGACGGGGTTTATCTGAATTAAAAATCGAGTACCCCTGCTGATGCTGCCGCGGACAAATCGATGTCTGTTGGATGGTTATGGCGTATATATTTAATAAACTAGCATCGTGCGCGACCAGATTTCCTATACAAAAGATTTTACCGTGCTCTATCTGATATCAAAAAGGGGACGGATGCTACCGTTTCCGCAAAGGGACTCTCCAATTACTGCCATATTTCATTGATCCTCTCAACGGATGAGTGCCGTAGGAAATATTCAAATTGTTCGTGAGTGGCGCGCCTCCAAGTGCTTGTTTCTTGACCGAGCGATATAAATTGAAGAAGACGAAGACAGAAATAGAGATCTTAGAAGTCAGAAGCCGGAACTCGCTCTGGGAATGAAATATTATGATTTCGTATCGGCACGTCAGAGAATCAAAACGCATTAGCTTCAACTTTGCGAAAAAATGTCGACTTTTCACGCGGAAAAAAACGACGCTACAAATAATAATCACATATACGATTTCGATAAACACTCTGGATTTTAAAATATCACTTTATATTTTATGAAGTATGCAAACACCACGTACCGTATAATAAAGAAAAATTCAGTAAGACTCTTAACATTATATTATAACGCGCTCGATATTTAATAAAACATCGAAAATTTATTCTTTTGTCATCATGAATTTTGCATTTTACTAAGAATAAATTATTCAGTACGCTGTTTCGATTTAACATTAGTAATTTATGTTAATTTAATATAACTTACATTAATGATATACATAATGTGCTCCATAATCACTGTGAAATGCTTTAATACCCATCCTGGAGATAAATTAGAGTCAAAAACTCTGATACAAAAATGTCACAATAATTTTTGAATTATTAACGATAAGCTCGATCAGTGGTATCGTGTAGAATTGGTGCGATAATAGCTAATTAAGCTTAAACAAAAATACCAATTTGTCATTTGTTATATAAAACATTTTTTGCTTAATGAATAATCATGGTGGCCACTAAAGAGAGCGAAAAAATTTCCTGACTTTTCCCTGACTCTCCCTGACAAAATTATAATTTTTCCCTGACTAAAATTCAAATTAATAGTCAAGTGCCAATACGAATAACTAATTAATGAAGCTTTGAATTAATCGGTATTCAAAAACATTTACAATCTGCTTAATGGTGATGGAAAATTGTATTTATACCACTAAGCCAGAGATTAACAACAGGATTGATTTTTTTTAAATTTTGTTGCATAAACGTTTACAGCGAACATTATTCACATTTGGTCAATAGTTGGAACTTTGGAATAAACAGTAGCGTATAAGCGCTGCGCACCACGCAGCGCTCATTAAAGGGATGTACCCGGAAAGCAATTTTTCTTTTACCGAATTTATAAAAATGCCGCTTGCGTATACGAAATATTTCGACGTAAATGTACTTCAATTTTCAACATTTTATTTTGATTAATTAAAAATTCCTACCATGTAAGAAAAAATTATTCTTTGAACTTTGGTTCATTAATTATGGAGGAAGCTTTGTTTCTTCTCGTTTCCCTGAATAATGAAAAAATTCCCTGACTTTTTCCTGATTTCCCTGATCATTTTTTTAATTCCCTGACATTTTCCTGATTTCCAGGTTTTCTCTGACCAGTGGCCACCATGATAATTATTAAAGATCTCACGTAATTTTATATTATGTCAAATAATAGAAAGTCAAATTGTCAATAAATATAAACAGATAAGCTATGAAAGATTAGGATGGAATTAGTCGTCATAAATACGATTAATATATAAATACAATTAATAATAATCATTAATAACGCTTTCCTATTAAACGGATTAGTTGAAATTCTATTTGAACGTACAGTATTTTCTATGCTTTATTTATTTTTATATCATACGTATATTGAAAAAAATCTCTGAGTATTGCTTTCGCTCTTACGGCAGTTTATGTAATATTTAATCCTGGAAAGATATAGAGAGGCCAAATGTAGACCTTTTAAATTCTACTAAAGGAATATGTGGAAAGAGGGAAGGAAAAGTAAAATTATAAGCCTAAGTATTAACATTTCTTTCCTAGCATGTCTTATAAATGTTAATTTATTTTTATTTCATATAATAAACATAAATATCCTCTTCCAAACTTCGTCCATAAGATATAAACAAAATGAAGAAACTTGAGTAATAGCTTTATATTTTCCAAATACCAGTATTTTATTAGTTACAGTTTCAATTTATTTTTTTCTCTCTTTTCTTAATTTTTACTATTTATTTAAACAATAAATCCAAAATTTTAATCATTTATAACATTTCCACTCAAAATTAAAAAATTATCCAGATAAATAATTCTTATATAATAATTCTCATATTATATCATATTTTCTCATAATGTCTATTTTCTGAAAATTTTATATGTATATATATATATGTGTATATATGTATGGTATCCTAATAAAATACTAAAATATATCAAAAAGTTATCGATACGCTGAGCTCTATTCTATAAGCTTTATGCATCCTCGCATGCACAATATATTGATAGATGCACTTTAGGATTAAATTAAAACTAATTTATTCTAATCCATCTATTGCAAGATAATGGATGTACAAGATATTATGTTTATCTCTAATATTATCATGATCTTAATTTGAAACATACATCTACATACAATTTATATACATCTGATATGATTTTTACTTATACTTTTAGTTGAACATTTTAAATTTAATAATTCTTTTAGAATTAATAATATATAATATCAATCATCTCAAATTTTTGTTAAAGAAAAAATTAAATAGTATGTGGCAATAAAGTATGACATTTAAAATTTTTCAACAGTAATATATTAATATCATATAGTTGCGATATAGTGTACGTAATACGCATAAGAAAAATAAAGTTAGTTAAGCAACAAAAATCAATATCACCTGAACTGTCATCCAAACCAATAGCAGATAACAGATCGGTATGCGCAGCTATATAAAAGCGCACGAGAATTCGATGCAATACCATTTGCCAACTTTAATCACTTCGTAATTTAAAAACCTATTGTCAAACTTTCAATATTTTCATATTAAAGTTTTTAATTGGAAATAATATCTAAAATACGCTATTAAAGCATTTTATGGTAATTATGAGATACTCTGAGAGAAAAAAAAATTTTTTTTCTAATATATACACATTTTTTTTTCATGCAGATACGTAATAATAACGAATTGAATATGCTGATTGGATAACACAATTGACATTGCAATTTTCTTTTCATATTTTGAACCACTAAACTGTAGTCTGAAACATTTTCTTAGCTCGCGGGCTTAATACTATGGCTAACTTAGTGGATGAAACCGCCCGCTGGTCGGACGGACGCATTAGCTCCGCTACTTCGAAAATTCCAACTTCCGCGCGCATGAGAGAGGACGATGCGAAGGATTACAATGGAACGCGTCTTCTTAGCTCTCGAAAGTCCTTCCGGCGTTTCTCCGCCGAGACGTTGCGGAGTAAAACCGTGTATTTCATCGAGATTTTAACGATCGCCACAGTTTTCGCGTTAATACAGTAGCCGATTTTCAAAAATGCACTCGCAAACAAAAGCGAGAGGCGAATAATGTATCAGAATAGCGTAATAAAAACACGATGAAAATATTAAATTGTAAAGCAGTCCGTTATAGCGGATTACAAAAGAGTTTCACTTCGGAAAAGGATATTTGTTCCGGACAAAGCTCACGAGGATTCGGGAAATTCTGTTAAAAAGAGCGATGTGAAAACTAAATCAGAGAATGGTTCCGGTGATTCCATTAATATCTATGTTGTTCGAACTAAAGCACATGTGATTATCAGAGATTATATGCCGCATTAATTTTACTTTATCATTATTCACACATAATATGTTTACTTAATGAATATATTATACATTTCTAAATATGTTTCGCGTCCGCATGCAATTCCAAAACGTCATGTGGTTACTCAATTACTTCTTGTATACTAAAAGTACACATTGTTTCTTCTAAGAACGGCAGTCCTTGGACGACAAAAACTCTTTCGCATTTAAGAGTAATCAAGTTTAAACGGCGCTCGATTATCGATGACGTCGATTTCTTACCGTGGTCAGTTGCGACGCGGCACTTTTCGTTAATTTCGTCAGAACGTCCGTCGCTCGAAAGAGGGGAAAAAGCGCCAAAAGAAATTGGCGCGCCACAATAACAGTTTCGAAGCGTGGCCCATTACTAGCCCATAATTGTCTCCCGGGGCTATAATAGAATGAGCGTAACGGTAGCTATAACAGTTGGCGTATACCGCCAATTCTATCCAATGAAGAATGAAGCGTGAGAGATCGAGAGAGAGGATACCGTTCGCGCGCGGCTCGGCACGTGCCCCGATCCATTCCGCCAGCCAGCCAGCCAACCAGCCAGACCTTCGTATTTGCACAGGAATAACCTTGCAGGAAAGAATAACTCTCCCCGGCTATCAGCGCGAATCGCGCGATGAATGAACCATTTCGCTAAGCACTCGTGCGCGCCGATTTCCGTCGCGATGAAAGATTCGAGGTAAAACGGGCCTCGAGCGTCACATTTTTCGGAAAAATTCTTTTTCCTCGATAAAGAGATACGTCGAGCCATCAAAAGGCTATTACGGGGACACTTGACAGCCAAAAAAGTATATTATACAGGATGCTTCAGAGTTAAACGTCCTAGCTTAAAATATGAATTTAGGATCTCGAAAGAAGTGAGAAAGTCCCTCTAGGAATGTAATATACGCTCGCTAAAAAAATATGCTCGCTTTATTTAAAAGATACAGAAAGAATAGTTTTGCTGAGGTATCTAAAAGTTTAGCTTGCTGCAGATTTGAAAATAATTATGTTGGACCATTAAAATGATTATATAGGATGCTCAAGCGTGACGATAATGCTACAAAAAGTTTTGACATTCTAACAACCAGCCTCGTCCTATATAATTATTTTGATGGTCCAACAGAATTATTTTCAGATCTGTATCTAACTAAATTTTTAGATACGTCAGTAAAGATGTTCTTTTCGTGTTGACATTAATATTTTAAATATAGACTCTTATGAAATTATTATCAGATTATAATAAATTAATTAATAGTGTTTTAACTATTTTTTTATTAGAAAATATGAAAACTCCAACATAATTATAAATTTTTTTCATTTTACCTTACGACGGTGAATAGTGAAGTCCACTTTTCATCTATACTTTTTCTCATTTTACTTATCTTTTATAATAATTTAACTATTTCGTTTGTGACTTTGATTATTTCATTTATTTCACTAATTTTATATATTGGATCTCACCATTTCATTAATTTATATTAATTTATATCAAATTGTATGTGCGGTTTTTTCGAGTGTTTGCTGCGGTCATGGAAACTACCAACAATCTCCATCTAGCCTCCAAACTGTATGGAAATAGATTCTACATTACATTAGAGTAATTTTTGAGTTTTCTCACCTATTGACTGCAGCTGAACTCTTATAATGCATGGCTGAAGCTTTATTTCGTCAGTCTCGATGCTGAAGATGGCTAAAAAGTTAGTCGAAACGTACACGAAAAAATAAGAATGTTTATGTCAATCAGATTCTGGTTGACACAAACAGATTTCTGTACGAGTCAACCATTCTTTTTTTTTCCGTGTACGTAAAAGGTCGTTGTACTTTAAATTTTATTAAATTAAATTAACTTGAAGATGTTTTAAATTGTGTTTATCGATTTTGTTGCGCATTGTCTTCCGCGCTAACTCCTATTAGCCCCTTTTAAATAACGTTTTTTAATTATAAATTTTGTTTAAAATGATGGTCGTAAACACGGAGACTTGGCTTGTATCTTTCTCTGACGGCATCAGTGACACAGCGGCACTGGAATGTAATTGTTTCACATACTAATGAGTTTTCTTTGTAAACAATTAATGTCATTCACTAGAGTTTCATAGACTTTTTATTTAATAACGCCCCATACAAAAAATCTAATGATGTCAAATCGAAAAAGCGTGCAGGCCAAGCAACAAGTTCTGCACGATCAATCCATCGATCGGAATAATGAATATTTAGCCATTGTCGTGGATTTCTGACGTAATATTAGAACCATCTAATTGAAAGCACAAGTTCATTCTTATGACTAGCAGGATATCTTCGAGAAGATAAAAGATTATAAAAATCATTATTTAGAAACTGCAGAAACGTATTGAGCCGCGGTGACAAAAAGTGGGGACCTATTAAAATATCATCTATATTATTTCCAACACATTGCATTGGAAATATCATTTATTATTTCCACACATTGCATTGGAACTTTTGTCGAAAATGCTACTCGTGAATGTGACAATTTTCATGCTAAAAATTTCTTTAATTTAGGATATTTTTGGTAAAAATAGCATAAAAATATCAAGCTTGTTTCATTTTAAACAAAATTTATAATTATAATTATCACACATAATTTATAATTACAATTTACAATTATAAATTATATGTGAATACTCGCAAGCGCTTTGTTAAAAGATAATGACAACTACATTATCCTATAATACAGTTGTCATTATCTTATTATGCCATAAAATCCTATATTCAGAATGTTCAGTTGTCATTATCTTTTAAACAAAGCGTTTGCGAGTATATCTCTAGAGGAACATTCTCGCTTCTTCTGAAGTCCTAAATTTATATTTTAAGTTAGAATATTTAAACATCCTGAGGCACCCTATATATATAAAGTTATTTTACATCGTACTATATCAAGTTATTATCAAGTATTATATCAAGTTATAATATTGCACCATATTATTGTACATATTATATACATATATTATACATATATTATACATATTATATATAATTTGAAATTCTATCGGTCGCTCAATCGCAAACAGAAGTTCATACGTGAACTCACGCGGAAAATTGTTGCACCGAGATCGCTTCTCACCGCAATATATATTACTATTTAATGAAAGACACGGCTCAAGCGGAATGATATAAATCAACGAGTGAAATTAGGCGGAAGGAGTAAATCCGCGGTAGCGGAAAGCAACGGCGAGACAAGAATGTTTCGGACGAGGTGTTGTTTGCGATTCCTTTTCAGGCGCGTTTACGACGAAAAGAGGGAATTTCTAACGTCCGTCCATTTACCCGCGTGTGATCCAAGTATCCGGGAGAAAGCACCCCCGACCCGAAGCTGGCTGGCTGGCTTGGCTGGCTGGAGAGACGGCGAAAGAGGTACGAAGTAAAACGTAAAATCACACCGATCTCATTCGCCTCTTTCCTTTACGCCGGGCTGTAACGCGGGCGTCGCCATTTCACGAGGAATCGGTCCAAACGGCGAGTCCGTCCGCGATCGTATCTTCGTCAAGATTTGATGTCTGAACATATTATCGAGTGTCGAGCTCGGGAAGAAAGAACGAGAGAAGGGAAGGGTGAGAAAGAGAGAGAGCGCGAGCGTTTTCCCCGCCGGTGCAAGAAAATAACGAGACTATCTCCCGCGCGGGGAAACAACGGCATTCGCCCCGGAGTTTGCGTACGCTTGCACATCCCTCGTAATCCCGCCTGCCTTTACTTCTCGCGCCGAGTCGCTCCGCCTGTGTTCGGGGAGATATCTACTGAATTAAGATACCGAGACGACGCTGCCGCGGCACGATATATAATTAAATCTTCTTGCATCCCGCGGGGCGAACGTGACGCGACGCGCTTCTTCCTCGCAGCGTGACACACGGCAATTTTTTATAAGCCGCAGTAAATATACGAGAGACGCGTTCCCCTGATGCGTTCCTCTCGAAACGGCGATTTCCACTTGCACGAGCGACCGGAGTGCAAATTGTCGCGTCTCGTGAAATTTCATTCGTCGTCGACGCAACCTATATTTTGCGCGTCGACAATAAAAACATCTTTACAAATTGAGAGAATCAGTAAGTCCTATAAAACAGGCCAACACGAGCATTAAAAAAAGGTTATTAAATTATAGTTCATAGAACATATCATTTGTCAATGTAAAATTAACAATAATTAGCGGAACATGTTTCGACTTTACTTAGTCTTCATCAGCCGCGATAGTATATACAGTGTTTCAGAATTGCATGGCACTATTTTAGGAAAATATTTTCTAGGTCAAAATGAAGAAAAAAGTTTATATAAACATAAACTTATTTATTAGTCCTAAACTTGTTTATTAGTAAGATATTAAAGAGTAAAGATTATGTTTAACAGTAAAACATTTAAAGCCGTTTTGTTGAATGCAGTATTCAGCATGATGAATCCATGTTTCTGTTGCACGCCTTATGGCATCAGGATTATTCCTGATAGTTGCTGCAGCTTCCATTATGCGATTTCTTAATTATTCTTGCGTGCCAATAGATCTACAATAAACTAAAGACTTCTACAAATCTTCGAAGATATTCCAATACGAAATAGACACGGAATGTGGTTTATGCACGATGGTGCACCAGCCCACTTTTCTCGCGTTATTAATAACTATTTAAATACTATGTACACGGAAAAAAAAATTTGTTTAACGAACTGAACACATTTAGTTGTTTGAAGATTTGGTTAATGCAACAACTTTTTATTCAACCGAACTTAACCGTAGTCTACTTAACAAACTGTTCAATGTCGGTTGACGGAAATAGTTCAACCATTTCATTTAATTGACGGAACTATCATCATTTGGTTATCTTTAAGAAAAATCAG
>NJRP01000370.1:109488-121061 GCA_003063835.1 Aphaenogaster floridana
AGTACAACAGTACTATATACAATAATATCAGTACAACAGTACATAACAACAGTACCATATACAGTAATATCAACAATAGCAGCACCGTTATTGTTGATATTGTTGCACTCACAATTTTGAGATGCATCGATCCGTTGCACGTAGCATGCGATAAAAATTAGAGAGGATATACGAGTAAAGAATAAAAAAATGAAAGGATGTAACACTACATAGATAAATAGCTAGACATCGCTATTTGTTAAGCGCTTTAGAATAGCATCCTCTCAAGCGCTGAAATATTACATACGTTGTTTCGAGCATAGTACGTATCGTAGAGAACCCAATTATATATATATATATATATATGTGTGTAATACGATAGAAAACATCATCCGTGCGAGTCAAATTCATACCGGCAATTTTTTTTTATTTCGATTCAATCAGGGGAGAAACGAAGTAGATTTGATTTATAAATAAAATATATCTTGGACTCTCTGGCAAATGTCATTGGGCGGTCTAGCAGGACAATCGCGGGACTCTCCTTACACTCTCTCGGCCCAACAATGGAGCGACGTCGTTCGGGCCACTCGGAATTTCGGATTTATGGCGAGGAGCATATTCCATACGGCGGCGTCCAAGAAGCGTACGTACGCCCGCAATTCCCCCATAAATTCGAAAATCTCGAGAGTCGCGCCGGATACTCCCAGAGGGATCGCCGGTCGATCCTATTACCGGGCCACAGGATTAAGCCCGATGTACGGAAGATCGCCCCGGACGATCGCCAACTAACTTCCGCGTTATCCTCTCGTCCGCCGACCGTTTTTCCCGCAGCCGAGACCCGACGTCGTGGTAGCGCGGCGCGCGGCGGTGCGGTGCGGTGCGGTGCGGTGCGGTGCGGCGCGGTCGAAAGTGAGACGACGACGACGCGATACGCCGGCGAGTCCGAGAAGGACGGACGGCAGCCTCCGTCCGTGCTCCTCCGAGCGGAGCGTATTTCGCCAATTTCGTTAGCGCCCGCACGGACGCGCGAGCGCGCTCCCACCTTCCTCCGCGCGCACGTACACACACACGTGTAATACGACAAACGCGCATACACGCGCGCCGAGCGTGGAAGTGAGAAACGCGCGCGTACGTACGGAACGCACCGAAAGAGAGAGAGAGCGCGCGAGAGGCGGTCCTCGCGCTAGAAAGAGAGAGACGGAAGATTTTGCAGCGATCATCGACTTGGAGAACGGCGCAGTCGCCCAGGAACCAACTCGAACTCACTCACCCTGCCCTCTCCCCCGCCGTCCTTCTCCTCCACCTCCTCCTCCTCCTCTTCCTGCTCCCCCAAACCCCCTCGACCTCTACCCGATCGTTCCATCCTCCTCGCGCTCTTTCCACCCCGCGCTGCCAGGTGGTCTTCCGCCCTCCTCGAGCGCCGCCGCCACCATCGGCACAACCACCACCACCGCCAGAACCACTGCCATCACCTCCACCACCACCAGCACCACAGTCGGCAGCGGTACCAGCAGCAGCAGCAGCAGCAGTAGCAGTAGCAGTAGCAGTAGCAGCAACAGCAGCAGCACTGCCGTCGCTACCACCTCCTCGACTTCGTCGCGTTTCTCTCCCTCTCTTTCTCTCTCTCTCTCTCTTTCCCTCTCTCCCTCTGTGTCTCTCTCCCCCTCTCCCTCGCACACGTCGGCGCACCCCCGTCCCCCACGACCCGCCGCACCGACCACCCTCTCGCGCGCGCCTCGGCGCCTCGTCCTCCTCCGGTGCCGATGCCGCAGTACCGACTGCTTTCCGCGGAAGGTGGAAACCCGTGTAACGCGGCCGTATATAGATTTTCAATTAGTCAAGAGGCGGCCGTGTAGGAAATTATGTGTCGCGTGTCGCCGCGAGTCGCCGCAAGTACTTGAAAAACACTCGTCGTCGCCGTCGCCGCCGTCAGCACCGTGTTCCTTGGATTTTTACTACCCCGCTTCGCCGACGCGGGTTCTCGTTGCGCGCGCGAGTGGCGAAACCGCGTGCGACCCTCGCGCGCGGGTACCGCGTCGCGTCGCGTCGCGCGCGTGTTCCGCTCCGGTTCTCTGCGAACCGGTCAACGTGGAAAGATCGATCTATCCCACCGGCGGCACTCCAAGTACTCCAACGCGTTCGGAGCGTTTCGGGGAGAGAGAGAAAAAAAAGGAAAGGCAAAGAGAGAAGGCGCGCGTACAGGTCCGCGCCGCGCTCGAGTGTTTACCAGGATCACGTTGTGGACTCGATCCTTCCCCTCCTCCCCCACCCGTCCTGTGTGAGGAGCGATGACGACTCGTCGCCAGTGACGACGGTCGCAAGAGTTAGGAGATAGGTCGATCTCCTCCTCGCCTGCTACGTCGCGTTGCGCTGCGCCGCGCCGCGCCGAGCGCATCATCGTCGCGGAGCGTCCCCGGCGATCTTGGAGAACCAGGATCACTCGCGGGAGCGAGGATGTTGCGCGCGGCCTTCGCCGTCCTGCTGCCCCGGCTCCTCGTACTGTCGTCGCTGCTGATCCATTCAGGTACGCGATCGGTCACATTTCTCAGATAATACGCGATATATTGCGCGGCGAGAGAGACGGATTTTGTGCGCGCGAAGTGTACTCCAAAGCGCACTCCGTTCTTCCCGGAGAAGCGTATAAGTTTTACGATCGAGTAAAGCGACGTCTGTTAACGTCCCGGAGTGGATTCTTACCGTGGAGATCTATAGAAAAAGGCGACGAAAGAGAGAGAGAGAGAATAGCAGTCAGACAGTCGTGCAAATATCTTGAGATCTAATAATGAGTACTACACGGAAAGAACGGTTTTGCTGAAGTATCTAAAAATTTGGCCAGATACAGATCTGAAAATAATTTTGTCGGGTCATCCAAATAATTATGTAGGACGCCCAAAATAGTTGCTAGAATATTGAAACTTTTTGCAGCATTATCATCATGCTTGAGTGCTCCTACATAGTTACTTTTGATGGTCCAACAAAATTATCTTCAGATCTGTATCTGGCTAAATTTTTAGATACTTCAGCAAAACCGTTCTTTCCGTGTATGGCCCGGTTTTTCATTTTCTGATTAACTTGTGGTTTAGGCTTAACCTAATGATAATATAAAAATTGTGTCTTTCTGTCTATGGTTAAATCACTAAATATAATAACTTTTAAAACTATAAAACCATTAATTTAGTGATTAACCGTAGATACATGGAAAGAATGGTTTTGCTGAAATATTAAAAAATTTGGCCAGATACAGATCTGAAAAATAATTTTGTTGGATCATCAAAATAATTATGTAGGACGCCTAAAATAGTTGCTAAAATATCAAAACTTTTTACAGCATTATCATCATGTTGGAGTGTCCTACATAATTATTTTGATGATCCAACAAAATTATTTTTCAGATCTGTATCTGGCCAAATTTTTTAATATTTCAACAAAACCGTTCTTTCCGTGTAGAAAAACACAATTTTTACATTATCATTAGGTTAAGTCTACCAGGTCAAGTTAACCAGAGTTAACAAGAGTTAACCACAAGTTAACCAGAAAATGAAAAACCGGGACTAATGTCCATTTCTACCAATGTAGATTAACTTTAATCTTGGTCTAACTTACTCTTTATCTTTTTTTAGTTCTAAGAATTAGAAAAAGATAAAGAATAAGTTAAACCGAGATTAAAGTTAATCTACGTTGGTAGAAATGGACATTAGAGTGATAAACTGAACTTGGTGCTGAAAAGATTTTAATCGCAAAGAGATTTTAAAACACTTAGAAATATATTTACATAAATCGAAGAATTATATCATATGATTTAAAGGAGAGAGAGAGTTTCAATTGGGTTATATAAGATTTACAAGTATAGAATGTTCTTTAGATGCGGTTACTGTTGCGAATCAACGTCGGCATGACAATAACGAATCTACGCGAACAAAGTCTTCATAAGAGGCATCGAAATCCATTTTTTTTTTGCATGCGTGCGCGACGTGCGTTTCGACGTGCCAGGCATATTTTGATTGTTCCGTCCAAGCTCAATAGCACGAATCGCTACTGATATTTGCGAATTAAAGCGCCGTTCGAAAAATAATTTGAACTATCTCGCGGGGCGCATCGGCGGCGTTCATTATATGACAAGCGAATTATTAATAAATTAACGAACCCGCTAATGCACGACGGAAATTTCGCAATTATCTTGAAATCGCCCGATTAAATCGTCGACAAAGAGGGGCCGGATATACACGGTATATATTGACAAATGCATACCTTGTGCACGGCTCGTCTAACTCGCTTGCACGCGGCAAAACGCAACGTGACATGGAGGAATAAAAACCAGAAGAATAAAAGCTAGACGAATAAAAGCTAGTACACAAAGCGCCATGCATTTATGTATATCCATGCAAAGCGCCAGGAATAACAATATCTAGCCGCGGTACCGAAAATACCTCTCCGACCTCTTCGATCTGCGATAAACAAAAATTCGCGAGTTCGATATAATCGAATTACGTCCGAAGTTATCGGCCGGCGGAGAATCTCGAAGAATCAAATGGAATTTAAATGGTCGCGTCTCGGTTTACATAGCGACGAGTTCGCGAATTATTTTCGTTCAGCTCGCGAATAAATTGGAATAACAGTCGGGCAGAAAAATCGCCGAATCTCCCACGCCGTCCCGGACTTTTTCCTTCGCCGTTATATCGTCCAATCGAAGCCGCGCCGCGGTGTGTTTCGCTTCGAAATTAGTTCGCTGATTTAACTCCCCCGTCTGGTATCGAGCGCATTTTTAGTATCCACGACGAAACTTTGTTTTAAGTTCGTACTTAATTAAAACATTCGCCGTGCGATCGCGAGGCACGGCCGCACCGTCTTTACCTATGAAATAGTGAGTTTGCGGAGTGTATAACTACTGTTTGCGAATCGGTCGAGATAATGGAACGGTCGGCGGCGGCGGCTTCGAATAAACCATTGTCGTTCGGGAATTGCCCTTTCACCGCGCTTCGCTGTACACATCGATCGCCATAAACAAAATTCCGAGATTGTCGCTAAAGAAATTACGAAATTCTCCCCTCGTCCTTTTTCAGCCTTCCGTTCGTCGTTCATCGAGCGGCATGCTCTCTCGACGTTGAAATTAGCTCGCTCGCCGCTTTAACCCCATTCTTTTTTTGTCGAGCGTATTTTTAACAGGGGTCGTCGCGTGAAATTTTACTACGATCTCTTGATAATTAATTAAAAACCACGATGGACATGCCGCGACCTCGTCTTCGCGCACGCAGCAGTGAGTTTGCGGAGGGTAACTAATCGTTTGTAAATCGACGGACAGGAGCGGAGGTAATGGGACGATCGACAGCTTCAAACAGCGATTATCGTTCGGGAATTACCCCCTTCAGCTTGCAACTATACATCGGCTGTGGCCGGAATAAACTCACGCGATTTAGCGCGTCTTACCGGCCGGCCGGCCGCCCGCTAAATGCGCATTGTCACGTGACGTTCGTATAAAGGTAATTAAGATTTCTAACATCGACCTAGAGAGCCTAGAGCATAAACTGCGCTATCCCTACTTTCATTCATTGTCAGTCGATTACTCTTGACAGAGCAGTCGTGATCACCATGGTTTCCATGGTGACCGTCTTGGCAAAGGTACTCTCACAAGGAGAGTCTCCCAACCTTGTGCACCCAGATTTCTAAGATTAATATCCCGTTGGTTAGTACTCATAGAGTGTAGCAAAACCCTAGAAGCTTTTAGGGTTCTGGCCAGTAGAACCGGAGCAATTCGACCCAGACCCTGTGAGGGTCGAAAATCCAAAGTGGGCCGAAATTAAAAAACATTTCTACCACAGCTACCCCTGGAATTAAATTTTTGTCATTGGTAGTCTACATAAATGCAGGGATAGCTGTGATAGAATTTTTTTTTATTTTGGCCCACTTTGGATTTTCGACCCTCACGGGGTCTGGGTCGAATTGCTCCGATCCTACTGGCCAGAACCCTAAAAGCTTCTAGGCTTTTGCTACACTCTATGAGTACTAACCAACGGGATATTAATCTTAAGCCGGGGTCCCACGGTCCATGGCTCGTTATGGCTCGCCTTGGCTCGTCAAGGCTCGCTAGCTTCTACGCGCCGTAGGACCAGGATGATCTGCTATGGCTCGTGGCTCGTGCCTCGTGGCTCGTTGTTGGATCATCAATACTTGCAAGAAGTTGTATAATTTCACCCGCGTGAAGTTAGCCCCCAACCATAAAAAAAGCGAGCCTCTACGCGCCGTGGGATCGCAATTTTAGCCTGTTTCTTACCAATTTTCGAGCCGATCTTGTGACCTAGGCGAGCCTAAGCGAGCCAAGGTGAGCCACGAGCCATGGCGAGCCACGGACCGTAGGACCCCGGCTTTAGAAATCTGGGTGCACAAGGTTGTGAGACTCTCCTTGTCAGTGGTTTGCCATTGCCTTCCGAGAGGTGGTGATCGATTAAAAATTTGATACGTTCTGGGTGGATTTGAACCTGGATCTTTGGCACAGAAATCAGATACGCAACTCTTACGCCACGATCACCACGATCCCTACTTTACTCGTATATGAAACAAGGTCCAGAAGAATGAGCGAGATGGCAAGTGACCGGATTATCTCTGTCTCTATCTATGAATCTGATTGGTTGAAAATCGATCGCACAGGAACGTAAAAAAGGAAAGGATAGATATTTTTAAAAAAGGATAGATATTGATCGCGGACTCGTGCTGTCCTTCTTCCACATTGAGACTAACTTTCGGCTTGCGTTGCGCAGTCCATGCTCTAGGTCGATGATTTCTAAGAACGTCACCACGGCTACCTGTGAGGTTATTTATAACCGGCCAATTACCGTACCTTATTTGTCCCATTGCCATATGCATACCGAGGTTATACCGTTTTAAAGCGCGCCAGCCTGCATATTTGAATCGCACATTTGCAAATTATTATTATTATCGCTTGTTTGCGAGAATTAACATATCGCGGCTGCGCACACTTTTCGATGATACGCGTGACCGGTTATCGGATGACTGGGCTATTTGTACAAATGTTTTCGCTGCATTATACATTCCGGAATTTACATATCGGGTATTTCGCGTGGGAAAATATCCGCCCACCTCTTGATAACTATTTTAAAGACGAGAGTCAAACGGGAGTCTAATTTGGCGCAACGGCAGTAATATTTAATTTTGAAAAACAGAACGTCAAAAATATATATATAGGCTAAATATATATACACAGGATATAATACTCTCGAATCAATACAGGATATCTGTTATTCATTAAGACGACCTGGAATTCCTAATTTCGGGCGTTACCAAGGGGCGGAAACGGCGAATCGAATATTTATAAATTAACCCTCGTTTTACCCTCAAAAATCCTCCCCCGCCCCTGCCAGAAAGTACCTATTTCTACTCGCGCGGAGAAATCGACCGTTCGCGAAATCCCTCCGAAATCCGCGTAGCAGCGAGCCTAAAATAACGGCGATAGCCGAAAAAAAAAAAATAACGCGCGTTTGCATCCCCTGGCCAACAAGCGTCACGAATTATTCAAAGTATTTCATACCGGGGCGAATCGCGAAAATTTCATTCGCACGGCGCGGAGGGGAGAAAGAGAGAGGGAGAGAAAAAAGCAAGCCATGCGTTTAACCCCCGCGTGCGCGCCTCGTTAAACGCATAAACTCGCCCCGCATTAGCGCGCGCGGGCGACGTCGCGTAAAAATGTCAGGACGCGTCCGATATCGCGCTGCGGCAATTAGAATTCTCCGGGATACTCGCGTCGGCGTCGACGTCGTCGTCGTCGGCGACGGCGGCGGCAGCACTTAGCCATCGACCGGTCAACGCGGGCGGACCCGATTTCAAAGTTAAATCGAGTTTGAACTTTGAACCGCGATCGCGGCGCTGGAACCAAAACCCGATGGCAAAGTGTGTGTGTAGGGGGGCTGAGAATTAACGCGCGCTATCGCGGCTCGCCGGTCGGGACCGAAAGAACACGACTTCTCGCTTATCGCCGTCGCTTCGCGAGCGGCGGTTTCCTTTCCCTTCATACGACGACGACGACGACGGCGACGGGGAAGTGTCTCGAGGACGCTTTCCAATCGGAATCGTCGACGATGGCGCGCGGCCGCGCAAAGCAATCTACGCGCTACGACGTCTCGTGCGGGGGATTTCGCCCGGGATCGGCAGATAGCGTCCGCGAAACTGTATTACAATGGATCGTTAAGCCAAGTACCATAATTGGCTCGATTTCCAATAAAACCCGGCGAACTCGGCGGGGACTCCGTGCGGCTCCGTTTAAATAAAACAATACCACGCACACCGACACTTTGCTCCTCCCTCGCTCCCCTCACCCCCTTTCATCCCTCCCCCGGTTTTCGTCCTCCCCCGCTCGTTCGGCGAATCTCCATGCAAAACAGTAATCAAAGATACTACATTTTTTATCGCGCTCACCGCGCGCAACGTCGCGCATAATTTAATATATAAAACGTCCGGCAAACTTAATTATGTTCGGACGAGATTTATTAGCTTGTCACGAGTGCCTCGTCATTCGCTCGCGCGCGGAATCTGACGTTTTTTTTTTTTTCCGAAATACGGAGGTATAAAAATAGGAATTGATTCACGAGTACCGGATTTCACGCCAAGATATTCTTATAAAAGCTCTTGTGAAAGCTTAGCTCCATCAAGTTTAAGAGGAGAATTGATTAATAAATTCATTTATATAATTCAATCCATTTTCTGTTACAAATGAATCTGACTTTATACGAAGCTCGATAAGATTAAATTTTATACCATTATCAATGTAGAGTCTTGTTCAGCTGTGATAATCTCCATTTCTCTCGCTGAATGAATTTTTCCGTCTATACTCCTTTTATTTGCTCGCTTTATCCAAAGGTGACGGCCGCATAAATCGATAGCGGATGTCGTAGACAGGAGAGGGCGGACGGAGCTTTTGTTTAATAATTGTCTCATAATCTCGAATCTCCGCGGTACGTGATCACGCACGTCGCCCGTACTCGCCCGTTGTCGGAAGATAACAAAGCGAGCCCCGTTGTATTTTTTTTTTATTCGCGAACCATATGTATATCGCGCGCTGTTTCGCATGCGGCGAGTTTTAAAACGGGAGCCCCCGCGTCGTTAAAATAAACAGAATCACTTGTCGGGGTAATTCTGCTTATCACTCTCTCCGCATGCGCCGCGCAGGTTTACGATACGACCGTAAATAAATAAAAGAGGAAGTAATATATATACAGGGTGTAACAAAAAAAGTGTCCGCTACTTGAAGGATGGGTAGTATACACATCAAAATGATGAAAAGAGGTCCTATCAATATAGGTCTGCAAATGGCCCTCTAAATTATGTGCATTACAATTTTTGTGCTTAAATAAACGACCTTGTCTCTTATGGTACACATATCATTCGAAAAAGGCATGATTTTCACCGAAAAGATTATCAGTCACTACGCGATAGACACGCGTGCTATAAGGGACAAGATCGTTCGCGTGCCGAGTCAAATCATCCGTGTTTATGTTTGTCCTGTAATTCGTATCACGAGTCTTACACGATATTTTAAGGAAAGAGGTTGAGAAGTACGAGCACAACTGCAAGCGTTTTTTGATTATTTCTCGGTAACGGGAAGCGATACAAAATTTTTTTTCATGCAAAAGTTGTTTCTTTTAAGAAGCTCTACCCAACGATACCCATGTTGCCCTATGTTGCCACTTAAAATTTTTAAGTTGCCCTCGGTTTCCGGTATTTCCGGGGGTTTCTTAAAAATGAAAGTACCATCATCAAAAACTTCAGATAGGCTTTTATGGTAAACATGTTTGTCCCAACTTCCTACCACCATCCCTTTTCAAAATAAAAGGAGTAGACGGGTGGTCTGAAACACCCTGTAGATAAAAGAAAAAAGGATATGGAACATCAAACATCGATGCGTGCCCGTTTTCAGGTTCGGTTGTATTCTCCGTGCTCGACAATGCGGCGCGTGACACGCGCTAAACTCGCCCGACTTGCGGTACGACTGCACTCCTCGTGTATTTTTTCCAGTTTCGGGCTTATTTTACAGGGCCGAGGCAATTTGCCTCCAAAAGGCAGTAAATTCTTTTATCTGTCCGGCCAGATTTCCCTACACCCGCTACCACTAATTTCATATTATTCGAGCGCGGAAAACGCGAAAAAATATTGTGATGCCCCGGATAAGGAGTGCATGTACCGTTTAACACGCCCATTTGCCCGAATGATTAACACTCCCGCGTCCACGTGTCCCCCTCGCGGACATATCTTTTCTACTTTTTGTGATATGCAAACATATAATTTTATAACCGCTGCTCCACATTCTCGCGCCCGTACTCTGAGTCCTGATTTAAATTATTTTTTAACACCGACACCGCGGTTTGTTAAGCGAAATAATAAAATGAAACGACAGCGAGAAATTATTACGAGAAATTATCCAGGTCGCAAAATTAGATTTTTACGCGACGTAAAAAAAAGTTCTTGAATGGTCTGTGAAATTATGTAAAAACGTCTTGCGGACAAATCGACAAGGCTCTCGCTCAACAAGTAAAAAATATAGGAGAAGGTATTATGGCCCCCCATTTACATTTTGTACAATAATTTGTTAATAATTAATATTTTAAATTGAAAACTTAACAGTTACATTTGTCAAAATGTTGTTCAATCGATTCTAAACTCAAAGTTATGAAATATTTATTACTTAGGACGTTATTTATAAAAATGTGGCGACATTGCATAATGAGTCAAAGAGTAACTGGGGTGGTAATGTGGCCCCCACAAAAATTGATTTTGTTTAAAAAAATAATGTTTTGTTACAAAATTATATATTTATTGACAATAAACTTTTAGAAAAAACCACAATGAATATAACCGTGAATTTTTAATGTAAATTCTGACTTATTTGTCAGAAGGTAGATATAAATTGTCAGGACAGTTCCTACAAAACGAGTAGGCTTTTTTAATTTGAATTATATTTAAATTATGCTTTTTTACATCGAAAAAAGAGACCTAGGCTAGCACACTTAGGGTGCCATATTAGCAAAATACCATGCTATTGTTTAACTTCGCATAATTCGAAATGTGTATAGTCGAATAAAATGTTAAATAACAAACAAAATATTCAAGTGTACATATATGTGTGATAATACACCCAAGTTTAATAAAAATGAGGAAGTATATATAATTAAATGCTAAAATGTACCTTATAAAAACATTTCGAAATGCTCAAAAGTATAAAAATGTGTTATAAAAATTGCCAACCATTGCGTATTGGCATAGCAGTGCCACTGCGTAATGGCGGGCTACTACACAAATGTTACTTTCATAAGTAATCACTAGAATTCATCATTTAATAGTGGAGATATTAACCCAGATAGCACATGGATATCCGAAGGACATCCATAAGACGTCCTTTAAGGATATTAAGGATATCTGTAGACCGTCCGTTTTACGTCCTTTGGACATTCTATGGACATCCATGGTATATCCATTTATGAAATTGGTGGACGTGATAAAAGTTATATCAATACATTTTATATCACATGTGCGCCGAAAATGGCCCATTACGCGCGTGTTTTCTGTGCGGAAAGTAACCAATTGCACACAGA
>NJRP01000371.1:97833-108054 GCA_003063835.1 Aphaenogaster floridana
GACACCAAGAGCCACTAATATCTCAATTACAATCAAATTGTCGTTATGCACACATTTCACAGCTGGAATTGAAAATTTTCTATGAGTAACCGCATACCATACGAAATAAATTCGAAATGTTAATGACTTACCGTAATAGAGCTCAACTCGTGGCAATTTTTCTTTCCAGAGAGATTTGATGCTTTTGTACAAAATATCTCCTACAATATCCAATGCAAAGAAAGCTTCTTCTTTAACCATTTATTGCGATGTCTTTGATAAGGGTCATATAACGTTAGACTCGCTGTCCAAGACATGGATACGTTCGTCTAAATTTGTTACCTTCATGTTGATTGAGTTTGATTGAATTAATTATTACTCTGTATGTGTTAGGCAACAAACTGAAAATGACAACCTTTTCAGGGGCTCGATTCTTAAGAATTCATTCACAAGAGAAATGTATGCGCAAATTCTGCACTTACAGAAAATGTACAAGTTGATTGGCTAGAAGTCATGCAATAGCTAATCAACTTGCAACTTTTCTGTAAGAGCTGAATTTGCGCATATGTTTCTCTTTTCTTCGCCTTTTTAAGCGAAACCGTGATTCAACAAACGTTTTAATTAACTTATCCGGGAACAACAAACGATTTCGTATCGATTTAACCCCTTTTAAAACAAAAATTGTAAAGATTTCTATATTTACCGGCTATATTGACACTAAAAATTATGCAGCTGGGCGATACACAGCTTTTCGCCTTTTTAAGCGAAACCGTGATCTAACAAACGTTTTAATAACTTTATTCGGAAACAACAAACGATTCCGCATCGATTGAACATCTTTTAAAACGAAAACTGTAAAGAATTCAATATTTACCGGCTATATTAACACCAAAATTTATTTTTGTGTTTACACAAAATCTATCAACCAACAAACGTTTTAATTTGTCTAACAATCAACAACAAACGACTAACAAACGATTCGTAAGAAAAAAAGTCAGAAGTCGAAGTTGTCCGGTTAACTTTACGGATGTCCAGGCGTCGAGGCCAGATGTCGGCACACATTGTGGAGTCACCATCCTACTCAACACAACCAACCGTGGATAGTATTTTTGGGGAAAACGTTCATACTCCGCTTTCCACTTCCATACATCCATTTCCACCCAATATACTATACCCCCAAAGATTGATTCATCATATAATACATGCAATGAAGTTTATACGTGAAGAATAAATCCAATTATTGTTTATAGAAACTCACTCTTTAAAAGTTCCCGGTAAACAATTTTTCATATATAAACATATATAAACATATGTAAACCATACATAAACAGATATAAACGTATATAAACATATATAAACATATATAATTATGTATCAAATATGTCCATACATAAAATTGCTCATATATAACTTTTCTCTCATATATATACATTTATATATGATTATATATAATTATATATGAAAAATTTTATGTATGGACATATTTGATACATAATTATATATGTTTATATATGTTTATACATATGTTTATATATGTTTATATATGTTTATACAAGTTTTATATATGTTTATATATGAAAAATTTTTTACCGGGAGAGTCCCACTAACTAAAAAGTGTCGCTGCTTAATCTTCATCTGTCATACAATTTTAATATCAAAAATCTAATAAAATCTTTTAATTGGCAGCTGCTCATATCAAAAGCTAAATCGTTTACCAATTATTATCACTAATACCGTCTGGTGATATCGATCGGCTCATGTTTATGAAAAATTAAATGATGCATGGTGATAATGTATTGATCTAACGAGGCATTATTATGTCGCCTTAATAAATGAGCTATATGTTGATAGAACGGGTTCCAATAGCAAGTGACGTTAGTTTGCGACAGAAACTGCGAGAGTGATAACTATGATAATCACTATACAACAAGCTATATATCCCTTATTTGTGATTTGTTCTGTTTTCGGCATAGGTATCTACTCCCCAAAGAAACTTTATTTAAATATTCTCTATAATCTAACAGTATGGACCAGTTACGGTTGCCTTTGTTATTATTTGGTGGTCACACTTAAGGCAGGAATATGGTTTCAGTCAATCTCTAATGTAGTCTATATACGGATTGGTGTTCTCACTACTCTTACATCCATTATCACGAGTGTATATCGAGACAAGGTATATATTTATCAAAATTCATGGCCAAAATATAATTTTACAGTAAAGATATTATTTTTCTTTAAATAGCTTTTTTACATAATTATGTTTAAAAAAATAAATATATTAGATATATTGTTACCTAATATTTTGGATTGTTGCCTAATACTGTCCAGAAATTTAGATTATTTATGAAAAGACTTGCTGCTGTAGACGATACGTTGGAAGAGCTAGGCACTCCAAAGATATATCAGAAGCTGCACATATATGTAAAAATAATGTTAATTAGCTGGTTAATGTGTAGCTACACGGTGAATATATTTGATATGACATGGTGGTTTCACGCGATGACCGATCTTCGATGTATGATTATACCTTATTTCACAAATCATATTCATCATGTCAATATGTTGCTGGATTTAATACTCATGATTTTCTTATGGTTTGTATAATACTTAGAATATTTACGTGTATATTCTATATATTTTTTAATTTATCAAATTTTATATAATAAGAGGCAGAGAGAAAGAAAGAGAAAGAGAAAGTACTCTAAATAATGCATGTTTTACGAAATAATAGTGTATTGTCCTAAAAATTTAATGTTTTTTAGAAAATAGAAATTTATAAAACTTTTAGTAAAAATAACTTAAAAAGGAATACATTATAAGTATTATTCACAAACTAAATTATTTTGCCGTAAATCATTCCTATAGATATAAATAAAACAAAATAGATAATATATTTATATAAGTCTTAATAACTATCTTTAGTAATAATAATTTCATATATTCTAAAACTGTATAATCACTTTTGCCTTGTAATATAGGTATATCGGCACCAGATTTGATAAGGTGAACGAGCACATAAGATATTTGATAATGAAAGAGGAATATGGATTAAGAAATTTATGGAGAAAAACTATACCAAATACTCGCCGATATATCATGTGCACTGATTACAAGCGCGTTGTATGGACCTCAATGTAAATCGGTATACCAACGTGCTGAAATAGATTATTAATTGGATCTGATAATGAATGTATTATATACAGAGATTTTACAGAAATTCGATTTATTAAAAAAAAATAACACAAAATAATTTCTCTCTACTCGCATGTTTTTATTCTCTCGTTAATAAATTTTGTTCTTTGATAGGCATCTCCACTTAGAATTATGTCAAATCGCTCGTGAATTAAATACAATATTTGGACCTCAAATGACTATTCAAATGACAGCCTATCTAATATACGTGGCAAGAATGTGTCATTACCTTTTCATGCACGTACA
Organism: Aphaenogaster floridana; assembly: GCA_003063835.1. Classification (NCBI taxonomy): domain Eukaryota; kingdom Metazoa; phylum Arthropoda; class Insecta; order Hymenoptera; family Formicidae; genus Aphaenogaster; species Aphaenogaster floridana. Next base: position 101,251 of record NJRP01000371.1, read on the forward strand.
AACGAAAGGTCGGTATGTACATTCGCCAATCGTTTGGTTTGGTATGTGTTTCTATGTTTCTGTGCATTTAGCCAGATTCTTCAGCTTAAATTACATCTGTGAGAAAGTTAGCGCTAAGGTAAATATCTATGTAAACTCCTACATATATGTGTATATGCGTGCGTGTGTGTATGCATTACGAATTAAAATATATTAAAACATTTCAATAAATATATTATATATATATATATATAAATTAATATTACTACACTGCTCAAAAAAATTATGGCATAGAAAATTTATTGCCGAAAATTGGCTAACTTTGACTGGCGATTACTTCTCGAAAAATTATCGTAGACTAATGATTTTTTTTGTCAAAATGAAGCTTGAAATCTCTACTTTAAGAATGTATCTCTATTTTTTGCATGCGATGCACCCCTACCCCTGTAATCCCTGACATCTCAGGGCATGTTTGGTACACTGAAAATTGCAAAGTTTGACGGAATGCACGGACGTGGACAATTTTTTTTCGGGGACGTTGTTTGCATCGTCATAAAGTTCAAATCTTACCCTTTAATTTGAAAAAAAGGAGTCGTTATAATTTTTTTTCACAAAGTTACAACCCTTCAAAAATATCGTTGTTTTTGGCCTTCGGGCCAAGTACCGGCCGGCGGATTAAATGATTGGAAATCATAGTGGATTCAATAATTGGAGTCAATAATTACTGTGGAAGTGACGATCAATCACGGGGCCTTTATCTCTTCTGTCACGGACACACACACACATGCAAGCACACTTGGCCCGAAGGCCAAAAACAACGATATTTTTGAAGGGCTGTAACTTTATGAAAAAATATTGTATCGACTTCGTTTTTTTTTTCAAATTGAAGACGAAGATTTGAACTTTATGACGATGCAAACGGCGTCCTCCCCAAAAAATTGTCCACGTCCGTGCATTCCGTCAAACTTTGCAATTTTCAGTATACCAAACATGCCCTGAGATGTCAGGGGTCACAGCGGTAGGAGTGCATCGCATGCAAAAAATGGAGATACATTCTTAAAGTAGAGACCTCAAGCTTCATTAAAAAAAAATCATTAGTCTACGATAATTTTTCGCAAAGTAATCGCCAGTCAAAGTTGGCCAATTTTCGGCAATAAATTTTCTATGCCATAATTCTTTTGAGCAGTGTATATATTTATTATGTATATAATAGTATTATACATATAATATTTATTATATAATAATAAAATCAATTGTGTGTCAATTTTAGGCTAATAAAATGGAAAAAATAATTTATCAATTGACAGATTCTCTTCGATATGCTGACGTTCGTGACGAGGTAAAGAGATTTTAATAATAAGAGACAACTTAAATTGTTTTGATTCATAAATAACAATTCAATATATATGCAGATTTGTCAATTTTCATTGCAAATAATACATCATCCGCTAAAATTCACTGGACTGGGTCTATTCTATTTTGGCGATAGTCTCTTACGAAAAGTTGGTATTTATATATTTAATTTTTTATATTTTATATACAAATACATTATATATATGATGTACATTAGATGACTCCACTATTTTTTATTATATCTTACATCTTCTTGATGATTATGTTTATTTTTTATAACAAAAATTTTTAAGTTATACATTATTTGTATAAAAAGATTGACTTTAAAATAGTCTTGTTTATCTTATTGAATTCTTTCATTGACATAAAAATTTTATTTATACGCTTTCTTCCAGTTCGTCACTACAATTACAACATTTATGATCATTACAATACAGATGTCTATTATACCAAAAACGGAAATAGACTTTTAAGAGAGAATAAACAAACTAGCATTTTCCTAATAAGTATAGTACCATATAGTGTAGTATAATTATTGTTTGTAAAAAACACAAGTATATGTTTCAAATGTATAAAACTGTAAATGTCTAATTTATGTAAAATAAATTTCTTGTGTGTGTGTGTGTGTGTGTCTTATTTTTTATTGTAATTTTACTTGTTTTCTTGTCCTTCTACAGATTATTACTAAAATATATTTTAAAAAGTATTAGTATGATTACGCTGACATACAGACAACAATATACGTAAAGAATATGTATTTTTCAATAAAATTTACTTTAAGTAATCTACTAGTTATACAATTTCATCTTGTTTTAAAAACTTTTCTTATGACAAGAATGTAATAATAAAAATACAAAAGTTGAATTATTGGTGGAGGCAAAAGGAAGAGGGAGGTTAGCGAGGAGAGGAGGGAGGGGAAGAAGAAATGGTGGGCAGGAGAGGGCGAAAGGAACAAGGACGAAGTAAGGAAGAGAAACATAATTATAAGGGTTGAGAAGGAAAAATGGGAAGGAAAAAAATCAAACTGGGAGAAAGTGAAGGAGCTTTTCAAGGAAGGGTTGAAGGTGAAGATGAGGGTAAGAGAGGTAATAGTTGTGGAGCAGAGAGGAGTTTGGATGGCAATTTTGGTGAAACTGGGAGATGAGGAGGAGAAGTGGCGGGTGTTGAAAGCGAGGAGAAAGGCAGGGAACAGTATAGGGGTAAAGATACATGAGGATAAGTCGGTGGAAAGGAGGGATAGAGAGAGAGAGGAGAGAGCGGAAGGGAGAAGGGAGGTACACAGGAGTATAGGGAGATCAGAAGAGGAAGAAATCGCAAGAGGGATGGAAGAAAAACTACTCATGGAGACCGATGAGGAGAAAGAGTAAGTAGGTTGAGTAGGAAGAGCTGTGACGGGAAGGAAGAAGGCGGAAGGACGGAGTCGCGGCGGAAACAGAGGACGAAGGAAAGGGGTGAAGAGGTTTATGGGGAGGGAGGGTAAAGATGTACTGTGAAGTCGCAAAATGGCCAGGCATAGGGGAATGTGTTTTTGTAAGAGGTTTGGGTACGTTGCGCATAAAAACGCCTTGTAAACCCTACGGGGATAGACAATAAATACATACATACATACAAAAGTTGAATTACTGCTGTATACTCTTTATATAATTTTCAATTTTATGTCCCACATTATCGAAAAATTTATTTTAATTACAAAAATATTATCCTTTGTATTAAAAATAAAAGCAAATAGAAAGCAATTTAATATAAATATTTACTTCTCCCTTTCATCCCTTCTTTCTTGTTTCCTTCTTTGGAATTATATTAAATTATTATATGTCAAAGGATATTAATGTAAAATACATTAATATTATTATTTATACTTATTTATTATTTTAAAATTCTCTAATTTTTATTACATATATGTATATACAATATGTCATATATAATAAAAAATGTGTTATATGTATAAGACATTACAAGGCTAACATTAAATGTGCTTATTTCGTACAAAAAAATATGCGAAAAATGAATTAGCAGCAGTATTACAATAGTTTGTATTAGTGATGAATCATCTCTCTCACTGATTAGAGAGAATTGATCATTTTAATTTGTGTGAGTGCTATAAAGAATTTATATTGTGATCACGAAGATCCACTATCGTTGCAAATTGGCACAGTCGTGATGCGTCTAGCAAATAAATTTAAACAGTTAGTGTCAGTTTACTGATAATCATGACAGTCACTATCCAACAAGTTTTACGTCCTCTTTTTATTATGTGCTTTATTATGGGTTTAGGAGTTTATCCTATGAAACAAGCAAATTCACGGATTCGGTGGATTGCATACTTAAGTATTTTATATTGTTTGACAATCTGGATCTCTTATATTTATCTTCTTTACTACACACTGACTTTTTTTACATGGAAAATATTATATCAAAATATTATAGATATGATTATTATAATGATTAACACATTTACCGCTATTACATCTGCAATCCTGAGTTTCTATCATCAAAAGGTACAATTACGTTTCCCCTCTCCTATAAATATAAAATGTATCATATTTAAATGTTCACGGAAAAAACAATAAGGTTACCACAACCACAATAATAGTAACATTTGGTACAGCCACGTTCTGTGGTTGTCACATTTACATTGATGTGAAGGCAACTATATGCATTTGGTACAGCAAACATAGTGAATGTTGAGACAAACATATATAGATGCACTACACAAAACAATGTGAATGTGACAACCACAGGACGTGGATGTACCAAATGTTACTATTATTGTGGTTGTGGTAACCTTATTGTTTTTTCCGTGTTACATTATATTAATTATATTTAACATTATTGAAATCTTTAATATAGCAATTATGTCAAAAATTTAAATCTTTTATAGTCTAATATCTTTAAGTTTTTAAATGCATATTTTTAAAAAACATCTTTTTATATATAAGGTAGTTTTATTTTACGTTGTACACTGTCAATTCCTTTGAGTCATTTTTAACATTCTATACACTGAGAGAAAACGAAATAGTTCTGGCAACTATAATTTGGCAACTCTGAAATTTTAGTAGTTGCAACTAGTTTTACGAAGTAATAGGAACTAAAGTAGTACTGAATACTATAAAAATATAGTGACGCTATCTACATTTGTGAACTATTAATTGATAGTGAAATAGCGCCTCAACTATAATTACACAGTTATATAGACTTCACACAAGTAAGTTATGACAACATTTCTTCAGTTTAGACAAATATTTTTTTTAAATGAAGCATGACTTATAATTATTGTTGAAATAACTTTAAAAAATACATCCTGACAACAACGTTATACAAATATGAATAACTATATATAATTGAGTTTTTAGTTGCTACGTTATAGGGCGCGGCCAGACTACGCGAATATTCGTGATTCGAGCATCGTTCATCCTTGTTTATCATTTGATAAACAACAAAGATGACATGACTCGAATCACGAATATTCGCGTAAAACGCGCATAGTCTGGCTCCGCCCATAGGATATGTGCTCAGTGACCCATGTGCAATAAATCGATATAGGTGGGGTTCAGTTTCTATTTTCTATTGTTTTTAATTCGATCTTCTTCTCTGCATCTCTTGAGAACGTGTTTAGACTTGTCTCGAAAATCGAGATAAACTGATAGCACGCCGTGAATTAGCAACTGTGAAACTTGTGACAAGGGTGTGCTGGACCAATGAGCATCTTATGTAAATCAATATGGCGACTTTATGCTGGATGCTCATTCGTTTAGCGGTCTTATATGTTATGCTTATGCTACGCTATGCATTTTATGTGTTCGGGCCCTTATATCTTCCTATCACTATGCCGGCCGCGGATGTATCGGCCAATGGTCTTCACGTCAGTGATGAAAGATCGCTACAAAATCGCGATTTTTCATCACTGCTTCACGTACGCAAATGTCGCAAATTCGGGACCTTCTTCCCGGATCGAGATCGATGGTTCAAAGCTATCAGTTCAGTGGTGAGCTCTCGTGAAGTAAGCATCGCGTGACGTGTGTGGTATTATCTTATGCCTGCGTGCTCTTATTCTGAGAGAATGGCATTTTCTTTGGACAATTGTATGTACAGTTTCCCTCTGCGGATCTTCACGTTGGTTCATCTATGTATACGCTAATCGGCTAATCGGTTGTGGAGAAACTCGACATCCCCGGACTCGTGGCACGAACGAGCATCCTCACCGTGTTCCCGACGACCATTGTGCAATAAAAGTTTATAATACTAAAAGTTTATTGTATTTCCAGTGAGAAATGACACCTCGATCGACATCGAATCGACGTCGAATCAATGTCGAAAACAATATTTCGGCATAGAATTGTCGATTAGACGTCGATTGAGGTGTCATTTCTCATTGGGTGTTTGTTACATATTATATGATTCTTTAACAAAATAAATATTGTAAACACAAATAATAAATTGTTATTCATACTACTCTAAAAATTATGTTCCCTTTACTACAAAAATCATGTTTCCTTTATATTTCAAAAACTAGTTGATATAACTACAATAGTATTATTCGTGTTACTACAACATACTTTTTTTTACATCAGCAATATATTTACCGTTAATACAACTATTTTTTGTAGTTTATCCAACGATTTACTATAAATGATAAATATTACTATGTTTTCTCTTAGTTCATATAACTTATTTATTGTTGTTACTGCAACTTTATAGCATATAGTTGAGGCACTATTTGTCCACAAATTTCTAGTTGCTGATACGACTTTTTTCTCTGACAAGTGAGTGTAGGTCGCCACTCTTTTTATCCAATATGTCGTCATTTTAACTAAAACATTGGTTAACATTTAATCATGTTAAATGACCACATTTGTCGTTAATTTAACTAAAACAAGGTGTCGAAATTAACAACATATTGAGTAGAAGCATTGGCGACCTATAGAATAGTTAAAAATGACTCAAATTGAAATTAATTTGACACTACGAATTTAACAGTAAAAAACATAATTATCTCTAGATATGTTTTCAACTGTCATCTTATTATTGTTTTAGAGATTTGAGACAATCTTGAAGAAATTTACTGATGTAGATGATACTTTAGAAGAATTGGGCGCTCCAAAGATGTATCAAAAGATATATACGTGCTCGAAATTATTTGTAATTGGATGGATTGTGTATAGTCTCGCCTTAAATTTTTGCGATACGATATATTGGGTAACTTTTAAAGAAACTAGTTCTTATTGGGGATTACTTCTAGCTCATATACTAAATCACAGTTTTCATATCAACGCGTTCGTGGATTTACTATTTATCTTCCTATTATGGTTTGTATAGTATTTGTAACATGTATATATATATATATATATATATATATATATATGCATATATACAGGGTGTCCCATTTTAAAAGATCCACGCAATTATCTTTTGAAATATTCGTTATTCGAAAAAATGTTTTAAGTAAAATTTACTCTGCTTCGAGAAGGACAT